>JAPWLS010000642.1:0-223100 GCA_028551675.1 Tineola bisselliella | reverse complement strand
ATTCGTTCCATCTTATTTATGGTATATCATATAAAAAATAGCGTTTGAATGTTTTTATTTTTCGTTTAGAAAGTAAAAAATAAACTTTAATAATAACGTATTAGCTATGATTAAATTGAGAAGTAATACTTATTAAATTTATACTTTTGGCAGTATTTTAGTCATGTTTCTACTATCTGTGGGCTTATCACGAATTTTAGTCTGGCTTTCGAACCGAGTTCGCTTCAAGCGATTTGTATGGAAATTTGAGCAGCGCCACAGCGTGCGAATTTGGAACTACAATATTTTAGATACTTTTTTTTAACTTTCGAACGTCTCGATCTTTCGTTCATTTGATAGATTGCTGGTGCTCGTTAGTCGTTAGTAAAAATTCATGATCCCGATTGCTAACGGATCCGTTTTACTTGTGACAGCTCGATTCGAAAGCCAGACTAAATTCGTGATAAGCCCACAGATTTTTGAAGTGAAACTTCTTTAGAATCGTTGTGATTTCAAACCGGATGTAACGCGGATGCATGTAACGGAAATGCGACATGTTCTGACGTTTCGCGCGCGAATTTCAAAATTTGTTTTTGCGATATCTCGACAACCGATGACGTCAGCGCGACCGCGTAAAGGGTTATTCTGATCGAAATTTGGAGGCCTATTCGATTTTTTTTTATGATTTTGGATGGCGAGAGGGGGTGTGGAGGGGAGGAAGGGGGGGGGGGATCGGCGGCGAATTTTTGTATTAAAAATTTTTTTTTTTGTTTTTTTTTTAAATTTTTTTTTTTATGATTTTGGATGGCGAGGGGGTGTGGAGGGGAAGGGGGGGGGGGGGGGGTTGCGGCTCGCGCCGACCTTCGGTCGCCGCTTGCCTTTATGACTATATCCCTTAAGTGGATCGCGATTTTTGATACACGGGTGAGGGGGGGGGGGGGGGGGGAGGGGGGGGAGGGGGGGGGGGGGGGGGGGGGTCCGCCGCTCGCCTTATTGGCTGTATCTCCGAAAGTAAACGTCCGATATAGTTCGTGTAAACGACAATCTTGGTCAGAATCATAAGCTCTTTCAAGATCTGAAAAAATTTTTCAGGATTTTTTTCAGGAACCGAAATTTTTTTTTTTCCGTATTCTATTTTAAAAAACTAATCTATGTAAAAGTCAAGAGGCCGTTCGCGGCCGGCTCCGAAGGCACCCCACTAAAAAAAAATTAAAATAAAATAAAGTTATCATGAGTTCTGATGATTTTTAGCTATTGTAGATGCAGCTTAGGCAGAAAACATGAATTTCGGGTTAGGCCATATTTAAGGCCTCGTAATTTTAAGAAAGTCGTCAAGAAATGAAACAAACCCTTCCCCTCTCTACCCGCGCGGGGAATGTTTTCCGTCGGCCACGGAAAACAAAAACATTCTGTATGAATACAAAAATGTGTATGACGCCCCAATGTTTCGATGTTTTTGTGTAATGTTTCGAAAAAACACGCGCAGGAGACGTGCCTTAAGACGCATAATTGGTTTGAAAGATTGCGACCAGTATTCAAAAATAATACTGGAGCGTAGTTTGATCTGTGTGTGTGTTTGTTTGATCATTACTTGAATGCATTTTATTCCATTTTATGCGGTAAAAATTATTTACTAATAAATAATAGTACTTTAAACATGGCAACCATTAAGACAGTAATCAAAATAAAATAGTAATATGTTGCATATAATATCAAACATCCACTTTAAACATTAATTTGTATTTCCTCTCTGTTATTTATATATTAATAAGTAACGATTGAAACGATTTCTTATAAATGCGTGTAACAGAACGTAATGACAGCTAGGTGACAGTAGACAATTGTAATGGATTATTATCATTGGCTAAAAATCACGTAAATTTTTCAAGCATGTGATTGGTTTATTTTGTTTCGTACGACCTAGTCACATTTGGTATTTTGAATTCTACTCAGTGACTCTATGCTTGACATTACTTCATACGGGCCTTAGTTTTCAAAGTCTTTTAAATTAGTTAAAACAAGCCTTGATCAAGTTAGCTTAGAACTCAGCGGAAAGGGCTAATGCTGCTAACTTAGCTCTCAGCATATGATGATCAACTAATTCCAGATCAACAGCAAATGGCGCTTCATAATCCTATTAATGATAGTCTCACATTTCTTCTTCTGGTTTTTGTTCGCTGGAATTTGGTATGCCGTCACGTTGTCCTATCAGGATGACATTGGTGATGAGAAGGAACATTGTATTACTGGCACTTCATCCTTTGCTGGGTTACTCATGATGGCTGTGGAGACTCAGGTAGGTGTCACGTGGCAAAATGGTATCAGAGACTAACTAAAAGAAATCAACTGGCATGTGTGGATACAAACGACGATCAACAAAGTTAGACGTTAGATGAATATCTTACTGATAAAAAAGCTTGGACATAATCTATGTCATTTTATGTTTACCCTTAGGTATATAATAGGATGACAATGCCCCTATACAGCAGCTATTCTTCTACGTCATAGTAGATTTATTATATATTATTATGACATTAGTATGTAAGTGGACAATGCCAGTATACAGCAGCTAAATCAAATTGATAATAATTAAATTAATTTCATTTATATTTGTATTGACGAGTAAAAGCGCTCTATTGGAGCCCATTTACTAAAAGTAAATAAAAAAATCTTCAAATGTATACAAATTGGACTTTGGACTGGAAGAAACAATCATTAGAAAGAGATAGCTATATTCTTATCGTGTGTGAAAGGGATGCAGATATCTCCTTTGCCGTTCACGACACCGCGTTCGTTTCTCTTTCTATCGCTTATATACCTACAAAAACTGTATCCATTTGGAGATCATCGTTTGTACGTAGTATATAAGAATTATAAATAATTGATGAATGTTATGATGTCTTTTTTCAATAAAGAATTTAAATCTATAGTAGAAGGAAGAAGAAGAATTACAAAGAATAATAGCTTGTTGTAAAAGATAATATTTGGTCTTTCTTTCTAATTTTCAGATGACAATAGGTTACGGTGTCAGATATCCGAACGAGGAATGCCCTGAAGCAATTGTTATAATGGTATTAGAGGTAAATATGTACACAAAACACAATCGACTATATTTGTGTGCGAGTTGGAGCAGCGCCACTACCGGCTTTAAATGGAACTACAAATTATATACAAAACTACTTAATTTCCTATCCTCAAGGTGCTCATGCTCAAGGTGATAAAGGGATAGATACTACACTTCTATAAAATTACAAAAATCCATAAAAATAAAAAAAAAAACAAGAACCAAATAGATGTAAGGAAGAGGGGAGAAAAAAAAAAAAAAGAATCACAAACATAAAAAACATAATTAAAATTCTGGTTGGTTAGTTAGTTGAAGATAGTTAGTATCGAGATGTTTCCTGTATTTTGGCTTGTTATAGGAAAAAGCATCTATGTCAGTTCTTTTAAATAAGTAATTGTATTGACTAGTCATACGATGATCATCACTTAGATGAATATGGACAGAGATTTGTCCCGAATAGTCTATTTACAAAGGGTGCGAATTATAAATGAAGACAAAAAATTAGTAAAAATATTTGAATGATACAAAAGGTCGTTAAGTTAAATCATCTTGTCAGTTGTCACTCAACTATAGAAATAATAATCTATTTTCTATCTCTTTCTATCGTGTTTAAAATTACATTTGAGTAAAGCGATGAGATGATTTATCTCTTTGTTAGTTATGATAGGGTGAATATATGCCTTGAGAAAAATATGGATAACTGTTTTGTTTTATCTATATCTATATCTATACTATTATATAAAGAGGAAACATTTGATTGTTTGTTTGTATGTATTGAATAGGCTCCGAAACTACTGGACCGATTTGAAAAATTATTTTACCATTAGAATCGTAAAAAATCCCTGATGAACATAGGCTATATAATATTTTCAATTGTTTTTTTTTAAAGAAATATTACATTTTAAGTTTACACAATTCGATGTCTATGACTAATTTTTCAATTGTTTTTAAAGATATATATCTTTTTTTTTAATTTTAAGGCAAAGGTATTTCATTTTATTTTAAGATCACACAATTCTAGGCATGTCTATGCCTAATTTTGGCAGTAAATGTGCTGTCAGTTTTTCGATTGTTTTTTAAAGAAATATTACGTTTTATTTTAAGTTCACATTGTAATTCATATCTAATTTAATGAAAATAAAAGCGAAAGTTCTCTCGAAATCCGCTTGACATACAAAGATGAAATTTGACAGGGAGGTAGTTTATAGTTAGTTGACGTCTGCAAAGAACGGATTTTGCAACAGGGCCAGATTAAGGAGTTGTAAGGGCTCTCGCAGGTTTGTATAATTTTTTTGCTACAAACTAGAAATTTGACGGAGAGGTAGTTAGTAGATTTTGCAACAGGGGTGTGGAAGGCATTTTCTGTTGACTGAAATATGAAACATCATTAAACTTCATATTACTTTATATCTTCATTACTACGCGAACGAAGTCGCTAGCAACAGCTAGTATATTATAACTAGCTGTTGCCCGCAACTACGTCTGCGTGGTAATGAAGTTATAAAGTACTATGAACTTTAATGATGTTTCTTATTTCAAGGAATACAATAGTTAGAAACATGCTATCGCGACATTTTTTGTAGATATTGATATGTTATTTAATATTGTAGAACATTTTTTGTTTTATCATCAATAGTTTTTACAGCGCATGCGATGAAAGACATTTTATGGCAATTTTTGGCAACCTTGGGTTATATTATTGTAGTTTTAGTGAGGATCCTTTTTTTTTCTCCTGTAGTTTACATAACCTGTATTGATCAGTGATAATGTAGCATTCAAATGGTGAAAGAATTTTTGAAATCGGTCTAGTAGTTTTTGAGCCAATTCGTTACATACACACAAAAATACAAATATTTCCTCTATATAATATTAGTATAAAAAACAAAACTTATTAATATTAGTATTGTATTGGCCTGTATATATTTTCAGATCGTGGCGGGTACAGCGATTTCAGGCGCATTGGCAAGTTTGTTATTTCTGAAATTAATTAGACCGAACAGACATTTGTATTACGTTGGATTTAGTAAAAAGGCAACTGTAAGTATACATTCATATAGTAATAATTAGACAAATACAATTTCCCATTTATGTATCTAACACACCACCCTGGCTCTGACCTGAAAGTTACCTAATCAAATCTAAAAAACCTTATTATCTAGGTACTAACTACAATACTTAATATTTGTAAGAAAGTTCACACTCGACAGTCGTCAGTCGACACAAAAAAAAATTAACCGGGGTAAGACCGCGAATATAGAATAAGTAATAGATATAAAGATATAGAATAGTAAAGAATATTATTTTAGACTGCTGCCCCACCCTGAGCCAATGACTGGCTACGCCCATGTGTAGTTATATATAATTTTTTTCTTTTTTACTTTTAGTAATTGGGCTCCAATAGAGCACTTTTATTTGTCAAAATAAATTCAAATATAAGTTATTATCAATTTGCTTTAGCTGCTGTATACTGGCATTGTCCACTTACATACTAATGTCATAATAATATATGAAATGAAATGAAATGAAAATCGTTTATTAGCATAGGCACTAAAGGCGTGCACTTGCTCATCGTTAGACTCTATCGTGACTTCGGGAAGGCGTATGGCGAGAAGAATATCACAAGAAACTCGTCAATCATAGCCTGTACATATAATAAATCTACTATGACGTAGAAAAATAGCTGCTGTATAGGGGCATTGTCATCCTATTGTATACCTATGGGTAAACATAAAATGATATCGGTTATGTCCAAGCTTTATTATCTATAAAGATATTCATCTAACATCTAATATGTGAAGGTATTGCGTTTTACAATTAACTTACCCAGGGATATTAAATTTAAAAAAATATATTAGTACACACGGCGATTTTCAAATGGATACAGTTTTTGTAGGTATATAAGTGAAAGATAAAATCGAGATATCTGTATCCCTTTCACACACGACAAGAATATAGTTATCTCTTTCTAATGATTGTTTCTTCCGGTCCAAAGTCCAATCTGTATCCATTTGTCCAGTCAATCATAATGTTATCGTTTAAGTAACAATTAAAATTTAAAAAAAGACAACTCGATGATGTCCCTTCCATCCTTTGCATACCTTAAAAGTATATTAATGAAATGAATTGGTTTTGAACAATGCCCCAAACGACCATGACACAAGCGAGAGGGTGTGCACAAAGATGTATATGCACCAGTGTTGCCAATAATTTCTTTCTACATTACCCGTTGGAGTTCGTTGCAATATCCGAATTTATCCGAATGAATAAAAAGAAGCGCTAAATTCAAATTTGAAAAAAAAAAACAAATTCATACAATTTTTTATTTAAATATTTACAATTAAATCACAGGATTTTTGTTAATTTACTTATTAGTATAAACTGACTGATTCCTTATTATTTATCCTTTAAAATATTATATTATTTAAATAATATAAAACGATCTATCATTAAATCACAGGATTCTGGTTATACCTGAAAATTCCCTATAATTGAAAATACCCACTGTCTTACCCGCAAGCGATAAACTTACCCGCATTTCGGGGAATTACCCGAGGATTGGCAACACTGATATGCACTCGAGTGTTTTTATCAATATACCGGAAGTGTATTTTTAGTCAAGGCATTTCAATGATAATTACGGATACGGAAAACTAAATAAATGGTAAAACGATGCGGGAGATCTATTTACATAAAATTTTGTGACTTTTATTTTGTTTATTTTTTAAATTTATTTGTAATGTTCATACAATCTTAATTATTAGTGGTATAATATTTTGTTGGGCTTCACTTAACACTTCTATTATTCACAATTCCATGTAATTGCAATTCAATAGGCAGGTATAATAAATAAAGAAATATACAACCGGTGTAATGGAAGTGTCCTTGTTATTTTGAAAGCATTATTGTCATGGAAATTATCAAAATAGTCGGAGAGCTGGCACCAATTTTTGAGTAGGTATTTGAGGCAAGCTGAAAACTTGTCCCATAACTCTGCTATTGTACCCCAACATGGTGCAGACCTGGTGGTGAGTAGCGGGGCTAAATCAACCCCTGAATTAAAAAAAAAATTCCAAAGGCCTGACAAGGTTAAAGCCTCGACTGAATCGTCTGGCTTATTTTATTTCTTATTCTTTATACATTAAGCTACAACATATAAAAATTGCATATTGCCTCAAACACATTTTATGGAAAAAAATATAATAATTTTTAAAAAGTTTTCAGCTTGCCTCAAATACCTACCCAAAAATTGGTGCCAGCTCTCCGACTAAAAGTTCAAAGTCCAAAGTCCAAGAACTATGCATATAATGCTCAATGTATGCAACAAATTGCAAACAAAACAATTTTAGATCTTAGATAATAACGCATTTTTTATGCAACAAGTCCTACTATTCAATTGGTGAATTCATGAGGGACATTTTGTAGGTTTAAATTTAATGTGACATTATTTAGCATTTAAGGTTGACATTTCCATTATAGTCAAATTTAATTGTATGGATTATTTGCATGCCATATACTATGTATAAAATACGTGATACTACTAACATTACATTAAGACCTATGTTACTAACCATATTTACCATACTAACCTACCTACAAAATTACATTAGAACTACATATTATAATATAAAAAGGAGTACTATTATATAAACTAAATTAAATTTTAATTATAGGATAGGACGGCATGCTCAAGGTGATAAAGGGATAGATACTACACTTCTGATAAAATTACAAAAATACATAAAAATAAAAAACAAGAACCAAATAGATGTAAGGAAGAGGGGAGAAAGAAGAAAAAAAATTATTTATGGCAAATAAATAATTACTAATATACACTAGAATAGAAAGCTACTGGCAAAGAGATACCTGTAACATATATTTAAGGGCACATTCCATTATATGCGACTGAATAAAATCACATGACTGAAGTATATGATATTTTCAGGTGTGCATGCGAGATGGGCATTTATGCTTGATGTTTCGTGTATGGGACTTGTTGAATTTTCATATAATTAATGGCCACGTCACAGCGTATATGCTGAAGCCTATCAGGTGAGACTTGCTTTCAAATGACACTTTTATTCGTAGACTAACATCTGATGGAGTGCTGAACGTGTAAGGTTGGCATATAAAGAAACAAATTATTCATTGCCTGTAATATCAATGAATTGTGAAGAATTGATTGTTTATATATTTAGTCGTCGAAGCGAAGCCGAAGCGACCACACGTATCCTGATGATACCACGTGAAGTGGCGAAGTTATTGCATGTTGGTGGAGGTTATTTTCCTTCATCAACCTAATGTAGCGGGAATTATAAGCAAAAAATTTTCCTTTAATATGGATTTCCTAAAATAACGCCTGAAACAACGAATTATTATATGTTTACAGTAATGCCCCGCTTTACGCGACCCCGTTATGCGCGGTTTCACTATAACGCGAAATTCAAATTTATTATTAAATTACGCGAAAGAGTGCGTATAAACATAATGTAGTCATCAACTTCTCTAAAGTCGCGGGAATTTCAGTTTTTTCCGGAACGTATCCCTCGCGTAAAGCGGGGCATTACTGTATATACATCGATGTCAATAGATACATCTAAATGTAATATATAGTCATTTTAAATACATTGTAGAACATTGGAAGGCGAGTTTGTCCAAAACTATATCCATCAGTTAAAATTAAAAGAAGCAAATTCGTTCCTCATTTGGCCGATAACTGTGGTGCATGTTATTGATGATAGCAGCCCTTTGTATGACTTCTCTGCGCAAGATATGATGGATTATAGGTAACGTAGTTATTTTAATTGGTTTATTATTGGTTAAAAATAGGTATTTGTTTTGGGTTTGGCTGTTCTATGTTTGTGTTGTTCTGGTCCAGACACCCATAGCACATAGAGATATTTGTTATTATTATGGATTCTTAAACAGATAAACTACTACTATCTCTTTCTATCTTGTTTAATGCAATACCTAATAGAGCAGTGTTGCCCAACCTTTTTTGTGCCATGCCCCACCTTAGTCTTTCTAAAATTCTTATGCGCCCACTATGTAATTTCTCTTCTGGATTGTTCTACATCTAAAAGTTGATTGCCTGGAAGAGATCGCTTCTTAGCGATAAGGACGCCATCTCTTTACTGACTTACTCTGTATTTTTTTTTCAAATAAATAAATATATAACCAAACACCCAGTTGATATTTTAGTCTTGTCAAGCGAAATTATACCTAATAGTTATTTACCGCAATTGTTTAGGAATTTGCTTTTTTCGTTAAATTTGGCACCGAAATCTAGCATTGCGTTTAAATGGCCCGGAACGAAAGGTCGTTAAACTCGTGTCGAATTCATTTTCGAATTGCCCCCTTAATAATAAAATTGTCCCCCTTTATTGAGAAACACTGTAATAGAGCCATCAACTGATTTTCTGTCTGTCAATATGAATTGGGTTTTTTAAATATCGAACGTTACGTCAAATTTATTTTTTTTTGTAAATATGTATTACAATGTGTTGCCGAGTTACTAAGACAAATATTTTAGTCATTGTAGTGTCCATAGTATACGAAAATGAATTTGCGAACACGTGCTTTGTTTATGTGAAAATTATTTGTGATTGTTTATTGTGTTTCCCCAGATTCGAGATCGTTGTTTGTTTGACCGGTTCATCCAAAAACATGGGCACGGTGACACAAAGCAGAACTTCTTATTTATCAAAAGAAATAATATGGGGGCATCGATTTAAGAATGTTTTGAAGTACGTATTCTCAATATACATACATTTTATAAGGCTTGAAGCATACCTACATTTATTACAGTCGAATCTGGATAAACGAGAACTGTGGGCTTATCACGAATTTTAGTCTGGCTTTCGAACCGAGTTCGCTTCAAGCGATTTGTATGGAAATTTTGGAACTACAATATTTTAGATACTTTTTGTTAATTTTCAAACGTCTCGATCTTTCATTCATTTGATAAATTGCTGGTGCTCGTTAGTCGTTAGTAAAAATTCATGATCCCGCTTGCTAACGGATCCGTTTTACTTCTGACAGCTCGATTCGAAAGCCAGACTAAATTCGTGATAAGCCCACTGGATTAGTGAGAGAACTCTATAATGAAGGAAATTATTTTGCTTATGATTTCCGCTACATTAGGTCGATGAAGGAAGTTAACCTCCACCAACATGCAATAACTTCACGTGGCATCATCAGGACTTATTATATTATATTAACGCTATAACGATCAGATCCCGCCACTTTTAAACCCAAATACCTCTATGAGTGAGAGTTTCTTACTCTAGACCAGGGGTCGGCAACCTTTTTTGGCCGCGGGTCAAAATTAACCAAAATGCGAGTATTAAAGAGACGTTTGGGTCAGAGATATTTTCGTATTAAAACAGCATTTTAGTAAATAATAAGATATATTTCATTAAGAAAATACTTACAAACATAGTTGAATAAACTTTCTCTACGATATCAATGGTTCCCCTGATGTTGAACTTGTCAATTTAATCAAGTCTTGTTAGTTAGTCATTTTAAGTCGAACACAAGCATCTGAATTTTTAATAGTTAACATTTTTGAAAATATTTGCTCACAATAAGTAATTTTCGGAACTAAAGTGGGTCACTTGAAACTACCAAATGGGTCACTCGGTGACCCACGGGTCATAGTTTGTTGACCCCTGCTCTAGACCTCTGTAAGCAACATTAACAATAATATTTCAATGGAAATCTCAAAACTCGCAAGCCGTCTTAAGCACTACGTTCTTCTACTTTTATTAGAGTGAGTGACTTCTCCCAAACCTTCGTAAGTGGGAATAATATTCGGGTCCCTTAAATCCACGCTTATCCAGGTTCGACTGTTTTTACTTACTACCAGAGGCGGCTCGTCCTAAAGAGCGCTGGTGCAGTGCACTCCCACGAAAATTACAGAACTTATATTACAGCGGCGTAGATATAGGTAATATAATATACTATTGTATAGGCATAGTAGAATAGAATGAATGTAATGTAAGGATAGTATGTATTATGAAGAAATATAGATTACTTCTGTAATTTTCGTGAGAGTGCACTGCACCAGCGCTCTTTAGGACGAGCCGCCTCTGCTTGCTACACTATCAAGTTGAACACACAACAGTCATCCGTCTTGTATTTAAGATGTACCCAAATAGCTATATAATACCATTAGTCCGTGCTTTAATTATAATAAAGGAACAAACATAATAAATTACTTTAAAAAAACAAAATTAAAATAAAATTACTATGAGAAGGTTATATCGATTTATATAAGTTTTTTATATACCTAGTTTGTTTGTTGAATAACAGAAGTCTTTTCAATCAATTGTTTACACTCATCTTTAACTCATTACTTCCCATGCGTCGAAAACATTGGAATTTTTTGGGGAAATCTTTAAATTAAGTTCATAATACGTTAAGAAAAAATATGACAAAAAAATTTTTTAAAAAATCTTTAATGCTGAGTCAGCCTGTCCTATAAAATATGACAATGGGGATAAAATTATATTTTGTTTTTATTTTTATATTATATAGATTTGGTAGATGAAGTTGTTTACTGTTTTCTTTTATTACGGTATATAAAATCGAAACATAATGGTTTTTTTGAGGCAACAATAATGATCAATTTGAAAAAATTACGTAAATATTTTTCTCAGCGGTAAAAAATTATTTCATCAGTAAAATAGTATAATATAAAAATACGAATTTCATCTGAAACAATAAAAAATAAAACTCCGAAGGTTAAAAAAAAATTGAATATAGTGTCTTAAAAATAGGACAGTGGGAAGTAATGGGTTAAGCCAGCATACGTAGTCTTTCCTCTCTATTAATTGGTTAATAATTTCAGTTATTGTAAAAATGAAGAATCATATGACATTGACATAGACAACCTGAACACGACCGAGCAAGTGGACACGCCGCTGTGCTCGGCGAGTCAACTGAAGGAATTTGAAAATATGTCATTTGTTCCTGAAGACAGCTCGACCCTCTCCATGGCCGCGGATTCGTTCCCTAGTGCATTCAGCACCCCCAACGTGTCACGCTCGAACACTCAACGAAGTCAGAAAAGTTACGGATGGAATTATAGAAAATTTCCTGAAAGAGATGAAGATATTTCTAAACTTTAATTATTATAATTTTAAAATTAAAACTAAATGATTGACAATCTGCAAAAACTAATGAAATGAAAATCGTTTATTAGCGTAGCAACTAAAGGCGTGCACTTGCCCATCGTTAGACTCTACATTGGCTTCGGAAAGGCGTATGACGAGAAGACCACAAGAAACTCGTCAATCATAGCCTGTACAGTACATAAAATAATGATAAAAAAAACTGAATTTTAATTCAGAAAAAAGAGTGAATAACAATTTATAAATCAGATTACACAATGGTTACAAATTACAATAAATGTCAAATTAATAACATATATGTATATTAAATACATGTATATGTCCAATAATATTTATATAAAAATATATAGCTATCTATACAATTAATATTATTATTAGAGATGTGCCGATTATGACTTTGGCCGACTAGCCGATTAGTCGGTTGTAAATAAGCCGACTAATCGGCCAGGCCGATTACGGTTTAGGAGATTCCCGTGACGCTTCGTTTACAGCTAATTCGCTGCAATTTCAGTCACTACAGACACGTGGACTAATATAAATAAGAAAAAAAGTTTTTTGAGCATTACAGCTCACTAGTTTGACGATAGTTTCAAATATCATCACGCAGTATTGCAATTTATGACATTAAATATTATGTTAATTTGTTTTTTAATTAAGATACTAATTTTGTTTGATAAATGTCATCAATATGTTTTCTTTACAAGGAAGTAACACATACATTTTATTGAAAAACTAGCTGATGCCCGCGGCTTCGCTCCCGTTAAGAAGTATTATTATTAATTAGGTATAGTTTTTGCGGCTTTATTCTTGTTTAGCGTGTGTAAAAACGTCTTCATCACAGTAACTCCAATCTTTAATTTCAGTTCAATCAGTCGAAAATCTAATAAGATTTATACAAACTTTCATCCCCTATTTTATCCCCTTGGGGGCAGAATTGATCAAAATCCTTTCTTAGCGGATGCCTACGTCATAATATCTACCTGCATGCCAAATTTCAGCCCGATCCGTCCAGTGGTTTGGGCTGTGCGTTGATAGATCACTAAGTCAGTCAGTCAGTCAGTCACCTTTGAGTTTTATATATATAGATAGACACAAAGTAAGAAGCCGGATAGTCGGCGCTTTTTACCGATTAGTCGGAACATCTCTAATTATTATTATATCTATTGTTGAAATGAACAAGACGCTATTAGCTACAGTTGCTGCTTGTTGTGTTATTAACATAAGTATAATTATATTTTGACAAGTCCAAATGTTCCAATTGGAATCTACAGATGTAAAAGAGTATAATATTCACCAAAAAGATGCGTGTTATTATTATTAGTAGTGATTATTTTAATTAATTTATTAAATGCTTTGGAATTGAACATCAAGTCAAAATTAATTTCGAAAGTGTGATGAGGTTTTTTTTATAATTATATATATTTTTTCTTGTTTATTATTATTATTATTTTAATGTTAGTCTTGGTCTGCATCTATTCCTTCTCTACGCAACCTTTCAGCTGGTCCTAAAAGTGAACTGGTAGATGTAAAATGCAAAAAAGTTTTAAATAAATAAATAATTATATTTGTAAGGGATTTCTTAGTTTCTGCCTACCTCAGTTCTAAACGAGGCGTGAATTATGTACATACGTAATTCTCTCTAATTCAAACATTAAAATAAACAATACTTTTTAATTACAACAAAATTAATTACAAGGTTTAATTATACAAGTGTATTTTTTATTTAGTTAACCCTAATTTAAACGGATTTCAATTTTAAATATCCCTACTAATATTATAAATGTGAATGTGTGTTTGTTTGTTACGTTTTCACGCGACAACTACTTAAACGATCATCATGAAACTTTTTACACATATATTTGGAGGTGCTAGAAGTAACATAGCATACTTTTTATTAAAAAAAATAATATTTTTTACTATTATTTCCAATTGACCATAGTTTCAGCTATTTGGAATTTTCTATATGTATTTTTATTTCCGTCTGTCATTTTTATATATGCAGTATAAAACTATTTGAATTTTTGAGGTTAGGTGTTATTTTTGTGGTTAGATGCCACTTTATTATTTTAGATCTTACTGATACTTATTTAATGACTTAAATGCGAGCGAAGCCGCGGGTAAAAGCTAGTAATAAAATGAAAATATTGAGTAAAGTAATGTGTAAAGAAAAATAATCAAAATAAAACGATAGAAAGTATTTACGTATTTTGCTTGTGATCAACTTTCTGAATTGAGTTGGTTTTTGTTTTGACATGATGGTTAACGTGTGAATTAAAATTTTATAATTTCTTATTGAATTGACATTGGCGGAATTGTCTTTAATAGATATCTGAGGCCATTAATAAAAGAAGAAAAAGAAGAAAAAGAAACTTGCTGGCGTTCTTAAATAACAGTAGCGCCATCTATTGGTGAAAGAAAATACTATAGTAATATTCGGAACATGATGTCACTGAACAGAAAGTTTTCTAAATTAAAAAGTATTGTATTTAACAAAAAACAGCAAATTTTATGTATATTTAGACCGTAAAAATGTATCTTTAAATAAACAAAAAGAAAAACAAAGAAAGGTGAATCTTATTATTTGTTATTATAAAATTATTTTAAGAAAAGTGTGTTTACGTCGATTGAAGGGAGATTGTTGTTTGCTTTGGTTATCAAACATTCTGCCAAAAATAATAAATAAAATGATTTTATAAATATGCTATTGTATTATTTAATTTCCGTTTTATGATAAAGGAAAGCGCATGAAAGGCGAGACGACAGTACGTAGAGATCGCAGGTTTGATTCTCGCTCGAAATAAATATAACATTACACATTTTGTGATTAAAATTTGCATATAGTAGAAATAATAATAATAATAATAATAATTATAAATTTTGTGTGCGCAGTAAGAGAAATGCAAAAAAAATATATCTCAAAAACTACTTGGCCTAGGACAGTGGTCGGCAAAGTGCGGCTCTGGCCCAAATATCCACGGAGCCAGCACATTGTTAGCATTAATAAATATTTAGTTTTATTTAGTGTATTAAAAGTTTACTAAAAAAGCAGATTTGGCTCCTTTTTTAATTTTTGAAATTTTCATATTTGCCTCTTTGGCTAATAAGTTTGGCGACCACTGAACTAGGACAATAAAAGGTGTTTCGGATAGGAAATTACCCCCTTTATTACCAGTATTTCTTTGGCCCTTGACTTACGTGACACCCTGTATAGTTGTCATACGTTTGTGATTTCCTTATGTTGATACTATAGTTTAATATGTTAAGATACATCAACAGTCACCCCCGCTATGCCTGCTTAATGACACGTTACTAGCAATCCCGTTGTAACAGTATAATTGTAATGACAGTGGAAATAAACGTCATAACGGTAAGCTATGTAATTTATAACAATTATATAAACCACAAACATTTCCGTTAATAATTAAAATAATTTACATAGGGTGTTTCTATAATTGTGTTTTAGCTGTTATGAACACCATGTATCGTTGAATTTTACAGGAAATAGACTGATAAAAATAAGTAGTCTCATAAAATGATTATCAGTCACGAGTAACCTGTACTATTGGGTTGCCTTACGATGTAAATTGCAAATAGATACAATAATATGTACAATCGGTTAATAATCGCTTTATCATGTTAGGTTAGGTTCTAACGCAAAGATTGATTTTTAAACCGGATATTCTTTACTGAATATAATTTGTGTTACTGTCGACTTAATATAAAATTTTAAATTACCGACGTTTTCAGACGATATACGAAGCATGTAAGCGTTTCTGAAAGAATTACAATTAACAATTTTATTTATTTTTTTTTAGCAATTGGGCTCTAATGGAGCGCCTTTACTCAATTTATAAGTGAAATAAATTTATTAATTTAATAATTATCAATTTAATTTAGCTGCTGTATACTGGCATTGTCCACTTACATACTAATGTCACAATAATATATAACAAATCTACTATGATGCAGAAGAATAGCTGCTTCTGTAGAATACGCTTCAAGAAACCGTATTACATATTCTGATCATGTCGCACACTTAAAGCAACCATGACGAGTTTCTTGTGGTCCTTCTTCTCGTCATACGCCTTTCCGAAGCCATTATAGATTCTGACGATGAGCAAGCGCACGCCTTTAGTGCCTATGCTAATAAACGATTTTCATTTCATTTCATAAGATCCGAATATATCTCCATTTGGTTCGTTTAGCTTTCGCTGATTGTACAAAGTATAGTATATCAAGTGTAATCTAAAATGCATTTACATGTCGTTTATATGCAAAACTAATTCCTTTAACCTATTCTACATATTTACACTAAATATATAAATTTAACCATACATCGATTTAATTAATTGTTTCAGGTGTTACTTTGCGGAAATCCATATTAAAGGAAACTATTTTGCTTATAATTCCTGCTAGATTAGGTCGATGAAGGAAAATAACCTCCACCAACATTCATACGAAAACAAACAGTGGGCTTATCACGAATTTTAGTCTGGCTTTCGAACCGAGTTCGCTTCAAGCGATTTGTATGGAAATTTGAGCAGCGCCACCGCGTGCGGATTTGGAACTACAATATTTTAGACACATTTTGTTAATTTTCGAACGTCTCGATCTTTCGTTCATTTGATAGATTGCTGGTGCTCGTTAGTCGTTAGTAAAAGTTCATGATCCCGATTGCTGACGGATCCGTTTTACTTGTGACAGCTCGATTCGAAAGCCAGACTAAATTCGTGATAAGCCCACAGTCATAATGTAATTTTGTAGATAGGCTTTATAAATAAATATTATTACAGACATTGTAATCAGTATAGTGGGAGGTACCTAAGCTAGTAGAATTTAAATAAACAAGCATCGAGTGCTAAGTGTCGCTTATCTAATCTCAAGATTGTCGTGAGAATATTTACAATGTCATCGAAATTTATAATTATATTGCGTTCACATTAATTAGTGCACGTACTTCGTATGATTGTGGTAATTTACGTGAGGTTATTTTGCTTTTGTAGTTGTGTATTCAAGACTTCACTTTCCAATACATTTTGTTTTATATTCCTCTGGCATATGATCACACTCCGCTTGATGGACATTTAGAGAAACTTATGTGAAATAATATTTTGCAATGCATTGTGGCAAGAAAGATGACACTGACAGAATAAACGTCAAAACCTCATCTTCTTAAATAAGTATTTTCGGCTTGTAGAATCGACCGCCACAGACATATGTATGCGCGCCGCAGTCGCCTTTACTATGCCGGCTTGTAGAAACAAATGTGTTTTGCCCAAATTGACACTCCTCTAGTTTATTTATTTATTTATAAAGCCTACCTACAAAATTACATTAAAACTACATATTATAAAAAGGACTACTATTATATAAACTAAATGAAATTTTAATTATAGGATAGGACGGCATGCTCAAGGTGATGAAGGGATAGATACTACACTTCTAATAAAATTACAAAAATACATAAAAATAAAAAAAAAAACAAATTAGTTATTCCGGTTACTTCCAATTTGATCTCGAAACGCAGCTAGGTCACTTCGCACTTGTTATATTATAATATGTCGTATGAAATTAAGTTTATGATTATTTTTATTTAAGGAATTTTTTCAGTTTCATTTCCGTTCTTATCTTTCACCAACCTTGAGTGACAATATGGGTAATAAAACCAATATTCATTTCGCATAGTTCCTTCAGGCTCTTCCATATAGCTAGAATCTACGTAGATTTCAAAAAGGCATATGACGAGAAGTAATCATTAAAAACTCTCCAATCATAGCCTGTACAGTACAATGTTAGTATTAGTAGTCAGGTACATTTTTGCTTAGCTTTAATACTAACGTAATGTTATTAAGTATTAAGTGGTATTAAAGGAACCTAAATAAAGAAAATATTTTCCCAAAATGTGTTACAATTAACGCGTACAGCAACTTGAGGTAAGTTACACATAACATTTCAGATTTTCAGATGTGTACAAAGACACGATTCGTAATTATTTTTAATATAATATTATTAATTAATTTCAAAACGTCATAGATGCTTTTTCCAACAACAAGCCAAAATACAGGAAACATCTTGATACTAACTATCTTCAACTAACTAACTAACCAGTATTTTAAATTTGTTTTTAATGTTTGTGATTCTTTTTTTTTTCGCTCCCCTCTTCTTTACATCTAATTGATTCTTGTTATTTTTTTTTATGTAATTTTGTAATTTTATTAGAAATGTAATATCTATCCCTTTATCACCTTGAGCATGCCGTCCTATCCTATAATTAAAATTTCATTTAGTTTATATAATAGTAGTCCTTTTTATAATATGTAGGTAGTTCTAATGTAATTTTGTAGGTAGGTGAATAAATAAATAAATAAAATAAATAAAACAAAATAAAAGAGAGTTTTTAAAATAATTAAGCAATATTTATCTAAGACAATTTTACGCGCTTTACTATTAAAGTGTATATTTTAAAGATATCAAATACAACGTTATTACGCCCGCTTGTATTGGCCCAGCTAACAGTAAATCTAACTATTCCCTCCATTGATTTTATTCGAATTATTTAAAGATATTTCTAGAATAAGTCATGTACGCTACAAGCTTTTACGCATATATACTTTTTAGTCGAAGTTATCATAGTCGCAACGAGTTGATTTAGTGTGGTGTGGCGTGGCGTGGCGTGTGTTTGTCCTATCATATTATGAGTGTCGTGTATTTAACAGGTCAGTCGTGAGGTGTCCAGCCGAGAACATGAGTGTGTCGCACGCGCCGAGCAAACGACGCTCCCGACGCACATGGCAAGCGCTTCGATACGCGATAATACAAACGCTCGAGTCAAAAGACGTGTTCAAATTTTAATTCAATTCAAAATTATATTGTGTTATTTTTTAAAATGTTATTTATTTTTCTTTTGTTCTTTGTTGATTATTGTGTTTATGCTGATGAAGCAAGGTATATTTTCTTTTTATTATTTTATTTATTTATTTATTTTTTCACGAATTTATAATACTACAGTAGTCGCTTCTGTTATATTGATCTTTTTTTATTTATCAATAATATTCTGATGGGAATTGTACAATTATTTTTATTATTACTATATTTTTATATAGTCAATCAGATTGTTGATCGGTCCCACAGGACAGTGTGGGAACCAGCGGTGAATCTTGATGTATATACGTGTAAATTGTAAATAAAGTATTATTATTATTATTAATTTTTTAAACTAACACAGCCTTCAATTATTTTAAGCATGCTGTCCTATTGCTACGATTAAAATTTCATTTAGTTTGCAATAATAAAGGTATTTTATATAATACAGTATAAACCCTATATAACGACGCTGAGTGGACTGTGTATTTTATGGCGTTATAGAGAGTGATCGTTAAATGGAGAGAAGAAAAATCTGAATTAGAAAAGGCAAAAGTTTCTTTCAGACAAGTGATTTCTGACGCTTTAAGGAGTTTGTCGTTACATGGAGCTTGGACTGTATATTGTATTATACCTTAGTCAGAGACTACAGTAATGCCCCGCTTTACGCGAGGGATACGTTCCGGAAAAAATCGCGTTTACTGAAATTCCCGCGACCATAGAGTAGTTGATGACTACATTATGTTTATACGCACTCTTTCGCGTAATTTAATAATAAATTTGAATTTCGCGTTATAGTGAAACCGCGCATAACGGAGTCGCGTAAAGCGGGGTATTACTGTAATCCTTCTAATAAGACAAGCTTAAAACAACAAATAAAGTAGATACATAAGAAAATCCAACTAAAAGAATACAGTGTCCACGTAAATATGTACAATACGACGGTTGCTAGGCGACGGAATTGTACAAACAGTCCTTTGCCTCCACAACGCGCAATCCCGATAGCAGAACACAATTGAACGCGTCCATCATAGTGCTTAGATTTCGAATGCGTCTGTCAAGTTAATAACGGGATTGAATATCTCCACGGTAATAACAACTATTTATTTGTTAAAAATAGCGGAAGGAGGTATATTTGTTAACGTACAAACAAGTTGACTAAACCACTTAACCCAGCGGTTCTCAAACTTTTTTGGCGAAGGAAAAAGCCTTAATATAATTATAAAAAACTGATTTATATGTATTTACGAATAATCATATTGCAATGTAATATTTAGTTGGAATATTTAGATGTAACCTTATAATCTCCCTTTGGTAGGTAGTTTTTGGAGTATTTTAGCCCTAGGGTTCCAAGGAACACCACTTTGAGAATGGCTGACTTAACGTACGACGTATACGATTGAAATTTAATAAAATATAACTCGTAATGTTAGTAGGGAGATAGATGGTGGTTTTTAGATATAAACTGAAACAATCAGCTTTTATTATTCAAATTTAAAAAAAATTGTAAATTTCATAACTGAAACAAACAAGAAGTGCAGCTGAAAACTTTACAAAATAATAAATGCAATAATCAGCTGCATATAGTCATTAGTTTTAAGTTGTTTTACTTATTTCATTTACTCGCTTCGTAGTGATGTTTGTATTTCCAAGCAAATCGTTTTTATGAAGGACTAGCTTTTACCCGCGGCTTCGCTCCCATAAAATAATAAAGTGACATCTAACCTCAAAAATTCAAATAGTTTTATACTGCATATATATAAAAATGACAGACGGAAATAATAATAAAAAACAGCTGAAACTATAGTCAATTGGAAACTATAATAAAAAAATATTTTATTTTTTTTTAATAAAAAGTATCCTATGTTACTTCTAGTACCTCCAAAAATATGTGTACAAAGTTTCATGATGATCGGTTAAGTAGTTGTTGCGTGAAAACGTAACAAACAAACTCACATTCACATTTATAATGTTACTAGCTTTTACCCGCGGCTTCGCTCGCATTTAAGTCATTAAATAAGTATCAGAGATCATTTCAATAGAAATTAATCAATATGATTCCAAACAGCTGTAATTATAGAAATATTTTTAATAAAAAGTATCCTATGTTACTTCTAATACCTCCAAAAATATGTGTACAAAGTTTCATGATGATCGGTTAAGTAGTTGTTGCGTGAAAACGTAACAAACACACTCACATTCACATTTATAATGTAGTAGGCATAGGGATAAATAAACTCGAGCTGAATAAACAAAAATATTTTTGTTGTTATCTGATATTACTATAAGTTACCAACTCGTAAATGTCGAATAACAAAAACAAATTGCTCGCATACAAACTTTGTAAATAAAAATAATAATTGCGATAAGATATGAATGAATGGAGATAATTATTTGACCTGCAATTTGTAACACATGATAGCAATCGTACGCAAAACAAACACGACCTATACGAATACAGGCAATACTAATTTTTATTTGTATTTTTAACACGCTTTTATTAGCTTGGGTTGTATGTAACGGAATCTTTGAGCATAATTTTCACCAATTTCCAGAAGTCTGATTAATTTGAAACTTTGCATACGTATTAAGGATCGATGACAATGCAATAATTTAATAACAGTTTCCCATTATCCCATTGTAGAGTCTGACGATGAGCAAGTGCACGCCTTTAGTGCTTATGCTAATAAACGAATTTCATTTCAAGGACTACAACTAATATTTTCTGATATTAGTTTTAAAAAACATCTACCTATTAACTTAATAGCGCATTTACAATGATTGTGAGCTACCGCACGCGGGATAACGACCGCGTTAACGACCAATTTAAACATTTCACTAAAGACATTTGAATCCGTTGAGTGGGAATGAATTCGTTACCAACCCACGCAGTTCAATTACACCTAAGTGCAAAAAGACTACGCGTTCATTATTAGTTATGTAATTGAAATAAATTGTATGTCAAAGTCAAGGATGTATATCCCGTACATTGAATTACAGCGTGTATATTTATACAATTCCAGTAACTATTACGTGATTCGAGCACCAATAGAAGATCTACCCGCATTCAAGCAAACAAAACAATTTAACGTATATTGGAACGTGCCAACAAAACAATGCAAATCGAAGCGCATTCCATTTTTAAATCTATACGAGAATTTTGGTATAATTCAAAATTCGAACGACAGCTTCCGGGGGGAGAGAATCTCTATATTGTATGATCCTGGTAATTTTCCCGCGCTTTTAAAGGATGAAAAGACGGGTAAACTGATTTTTCGGAATGGCGGAGTGCCTCAGGAAGGCGATTTGAGCAGACATCTGGAAACGTTTAGGAAGGTGCTGGATGAAAGTGTTCCAGATCCCAATTTCGATGGTGAGTTCACGTATTGATTGACCACTTTAACAGCTATCTTAACTATAATTAGAACTGTTAGTGAAAGCTAATCTCATAATTGAATTTGAAGTATGTTTGGTTTACTACTTGGACTATTTCTAGTCACAAAAAGTCTGTAATTTAGTTAAATAATATATGTTATTTTATTCCCAGTCTGACTCAGTCACACGAAGCATGTAACTCATAAGAATCTTATACAATATTAACTTACACAATTGTTTATAATAGTTAGTACAAATTAAGCACGATAATTGTGTTTGTTGTATTGTGTTATTATGATTGTGATTAAAAATGCTTACTGACATGAAACGTCGAAGCTATATCAAAGAAGATGTGACAATAATATAACCAATACGTAAACCATTATTATATAGGTTTTTTTTAAATATTTAATAGTCATAGGTCCATTGGACCAATCTTTGTTGCGCACAACTTTGTTCCTTAATTTAAAACTCAAATTTTAAATAATTGATACTTTTATCATGTGGAGGTTCTGAGTTCGATGGCCGATCGAAGCAAATACTATTAAACAAATATTTGCATATTTACGTTTTCCATGAAGTTAGAACGTTGTATATAGAATTAAGACGTTGTTCCAAAACATAACGAAACAAAGCATGAATAGAATGTATAGTTTAACCCAAAACCATAGCAATATCAAGGTAAAATGGCAGATAACATAAAATATTCCATGGAATATATCTAGTCTATGTACTTGTGCAATGACATCATTCTCAATCACATGCGAGTACAAATTGATCCATTCATAAAAACACATTGATCGCTTTTCAATATTGTTCCATTTTTACTAAATATTAGTCCCAATGACTTACTATCTTTTACCCGCGGCTTCGCTCGCATTTAAGTCATTAAATAAGTATCAGAGATCATTTCAATAGAAATGAGTCAATATGATAACTATATTTAGACCAAATTTCCGCTTCCGAAGTATTTTTAAAGAAGAGGAGTATGAATTAAAGTCAGTCAGTAAGATCTAAAATAATAAAGTGGCATCTAACCACAAAAATGACACCTAACCTCAAAAATTCAAATAGTTTTATACTGCATATGTAAAAATGACAAACGGAAATAAAAATAAATATAGAAAAATTCCAAACAGCTGAAACTATAGTCATTTGGAAACTATAGTAAAAAATAATAATTATTTTTTAAATAAAAAGTATCCTATGTTACTTGTAGTACCTCCAAAAATATGTGTACAAAGTTTCATGATGATCGGTTAAGTAGTTGTTGCGTGAAAACGTAACAAACAAACTCACATTCACATTTATAATATTAGTAGGCTGTAGGGATCTAGGTCGTCATTTAGTGCGGGGCTGGGACATTTTATGGAAAAAAATCACACTAGATCATCAAACAGCAAGAATAAATATAATTATTTTAAAATTAAGTAATTAGAGTAATTAAAAAATAATAATTTTCTCAAAACTTGAGAAACCACACCCCCCCCCCCCCCCCCCTCCCCCATCTCAGTAGTTAAAGGTTAAGTTGAATATATTTTTCCTGCAGCTTTTGTAGAAAATCTAATTAGCCCGCGTATGTAATTAGTTTGAACAGCCCTGATTTAGTGCATAATATATAGCTCACACAGCTTGACATATATTGGCGGATTTTTTTTACGAATTCGAACTCAGAATCCTTCGCATAACATAAAACGTCTAATGTACAATTTATAACGTTGATAAAATTCGTTTCCATTTATTATCTAACTAGCGGTCCGGTACGTGCTTTGCTACGTATAAAGTGAAATATTAAAAAAAATTAATTGGAACATCAAATTCATGCATCAAACAGCATGAATGACATAAAAAGTTTCAATTACTGTCAACACTGAAAATAGTTTCAATTTGACAGCACAATCCGCCATTTATTGAATTAATTTGTTACAAAAAATGTGATAAATGAAGAACCATCTACTAAATAGTCCGAACAAATCCTAAACATTTGGTTTGGATAGGTGAGCCCGTTCTTGAGTTATAAAATTACAACGAAAAGTGCCATTGATTTTTTTATATATATAGAAGATATGTTTTTATTTCAGGTGTAGGCATAATAGATTTCGAATCATGGCGACCTATTTACAGACAAAACTTCGGCGTATTGCTCCCGTACAAAGATGTGTCTTATGAGATTGAACGAAAACGACATTGGTTTTGGAGCAAGAATATGCTAATTGCTGAGGTGAGTCATTCGTTTGATATAGACGTTTGTTTTCTGTCTCGACGTATTGGTATTCGTAATTTGAAGTCAGAGTATTGTGTGCTTATAGAGCAGTGTTTCCCAACGCGGGGCAATTTGATTTTTAAAGTCGGCAATTCCAATATAGACTCGACATGAGTTTAACCCTTTCGCTCCGGGCTATTTAAATGCAATGCTAGATTTCGTAGCCAAATTTAATGAATTATTAGGTATAAAAATATCAACTAGGCTAAGGTGGTACATGGCACAAAAAAGGTTGGGAAACACTGTTATAGAGTATTATGGACGCATTTCTTCTCTTAACACCAATATGCTAACATAGTCCCATAAAACAAATGAAATCTTACCTGAAGAAGTTATACATTCAGCTATATAAAGGTCCTTGTACAACCCGAAACTATTTTAACCTACATATATGAATAAATAACACGTATATAACAATATGAGTACAGATTGTCAAATTTAAAACCAACTAAAGAAACGGAAAAAATATTAAAGAAAATTAATAATTCCCATTCATGTTAAACTAGACACTTGACAGTTTATTATTACCTAATATATATAATAGATTGACCACTTTCAAATGACCAAACTATTACGTACAATTGTTTGGGAATTAATGTGTAATACGCTCAAATTGGAATAGACAATTAACTCCATAGAAGGCATTTCGAGGTTAATCTAAACATGACCTTGCTCTGACACTATGATAGATTGCCCAGTATGTGATGACTCATCTTTTTTTATTTCCACTTAGAGAACCCAAAAGGTGTCTACATTTACCTTGGAAAATATTAACACTAGAAGTGTCGGGCTGCATACTATACCTTTAAAGACCGCAGCCGTCAATTTTGTTTACTATAAGAATATCGCTGCCGTCACATTGACGTAAAGGAATCTCATATACCACAAATATAATAATGGTTTTTTTTACATGGATTTAAGCTGACAATAGCAAATTAGGAAAAGCAATAAAATACGAAAAGAAACAAAAACATAGTTTGTAAAATATTTAAGAATGAAATCGCCGTGCCGTCAAATTAACGGTGTTGGTCTTTCTAGTGTTAAAAAATGTAATACTAATTTGCAGCTTTTATTATTGAAAAACACTAAGAAAATAAACGCTACATTATACGAATTAATTTGTTTAAACAATACTAGCTGTTGCTCACAACTACGTCTACGAAGATATTTATTTAGGTCTGGCAACAGACACAACTATCAAACTTAAGATTAAAAAAAAAAACAACAAATAATATAAAGTAAATAAATAAATAAATTCTTTATTGCAAAAAATAGTAATATTTTTTTTACATAGGCGAGCTTAATGTCATTGGCATTATCTACCAGCTAACCTTTGTCGGTGTGAGCGGTGATATTCAATGCAATGAAAATAAAATAATAACTAAAAATACACAATACATACATTACATAAAATAATAAATAATAATATATACATATGTACATGTTATTTACATAGTATTAAATAATAAAGTACTATGAAGTTTAATAATATATCATATTTCAACCTAATTTTTGCCAAATTTCAAGTTTGTAGCAAAACACTTTCATACAAACCAGCGAGAGCCCTTATACCTCCTTAATCTGACCCTGTTGCAAAATCAATTCTTAGCGGACGTCTACTAACTATAAACTACCTCTCTGCCAAATTTCATCTTTGTACGTCGATATTTCGCTTTTATATAGTACTAGCTTTTACCCGCGGCTTCTCTCGCATTTAAGTCATTAAATAAGTATCAGAGATCATTTCAATAGAAATGAATCAATATGATTCTAAACAGCTGAAACTATAGTCAAAAATAAATAAAAAATTTAATAAAAAGTATCCTATGTTACTTGTAGTACCTCCAAAAATATGTGTACAAAGTTTCATGATGATCGGTTAAGTAGTTGTTGCGTGAAAACGTAACAAACAAACTCACATTCACATTTATAATATTAGTAGGGATACAATAGTTACATATACATCACGATTGTAGAGCATTGTTTTGCCTGTTAGGTTAAGGTCCAGGTAGAGGCAGAGCTAAGAAAGTAAGAAAAGCTTAAAACTCCAACCACTTGTAAGTCAAGTCAAAGTGAAAATTCCCCAACTCGCTTGCATACCTACCACGCAGGTTCTGCCCATAACTTGCACGATATAGTAAACAGATTAGCCTAGATCGCCGGCACAGTGATTAGCGCTGCCAGCTTCCATTGCCAATCATCCGGTCAAACATTTATCTATAATTAAAATCTGCTAGTTTCATTTAACTTGTACTCACTACATTATATATAACTATAATATATATACCTATGAATGTAAATCGATTCCGGACATACTTAACTAATCGAATTCAATACTGTTGTACTAGTATTTCTGCTTAAACCTATATATAAATACTAGCTTTTACCCGCGGCTTCGCTCGCATTTAAGTCATTAAATAAGTATCAGAGATCATTTCAATAGAAATGAATCAATATGATAACTATATTTTCTTGCTTGGCTGGGATTATCAATTTGTAAAATTACTACATACAATGCAATATAAAAATATATAAAAATTACAGACAGAAATAAAAATAAATATAGAAAAATTCCAAATAGCTGAAACTATACTCAATTGGAAACTATAGTTAAAAATAATAATAATAGTAATAACTTTTTAATGCACAAATTAAAAGAACGGAAAAAGAATAAAAATTAAAAAAAAACAAAAGGCGGCCTTATCACTGAGCAGGCAGCACCTCTACCAGGCAACAAAATAAAATAATGATATTTTTTAAATAAAAATTATCCTATGTTACTTGTAGTACCTCCAAAAATATGTGTACAAAGTTTCATGATGATTGGTTAAGTAGTTGTTGCGTGAAAACGTAACAAACAAACTCACATTCACATTTATATAGAAGGTGTATTTGTGTCTAAATTTTCTTATAGGCAATTGCCCGAATACTCAATATTGAAATGAAATGAAATGAAATGAAAATCGTTTATTAGCATAGGCACTAAAGGCGTGCACTTGCTCATCGTTAGACTCTACCGTGACTTCGGGAAGGCGTATGGCGAGAAGAATATCACAAGAAACTCGTCAATCATAGCCTGTACATAAAGTAATAATAATAAAAAAAACAACTGAATTTTAATTCAGAAAAAAAAAGTGAATAACAATTTACAAATCATATTACACAGTGGTTGCAATTGATTGATTGATTGATATTGATAGAATTATCTTAATAAAACATACGGAGAATCGAGATAGGGACCTTAACATAACAAATGCCAATTATGTTTGTAGGCAACGCGCAGATTTGAGGAATCAGCAGTTCTGTACATGGACTCGACGCTCAAAATAGCAAAGCAACTGAGGCCGCACGCCAAGTGGGGTTACTACGCATACCCTTACTGCTTCAACATGGCTGGCAAATCTGTCGCTGAAGGGTGTCCAGACATTGTCAAAAGAGAAAACGACAGGTACCCATAAACCTACTAACTAATCCATTTATATAACAGTCACTAGAACTACCTATGGAAAAAGAAGTGTTATGGTGGAACGAGCGCAGGTATATAACGAATTGCCGATTAATATAACTAACTAGCTTTTAAAGAAGTCATTAAATAAGTATCAGAAATAATTTCAATAGAAATGCTGAAACTATAGTAAATTGGAAACTAAAGTTAAAAAATATATTTTTTTAAAATAAAAAGTAAAAGGTAAGTACCTAATATAAGTTGCGTGAAAACGTAACAAACAAACTCACATTCACATTTATAATGTAGTAGGGATAATAAAAATATTGAAAAAGCATATAATGGGTCTGAGTCAGAGGCGGCTCGTCCTAAAGAGCGCTGGTGCAGTGCACTCCCACGAAAATTTCAGAACTTATATTACAGCGGCGTAGATATAGGTAATATAATATACTATTGTATAGGCATAGTAGAATAGAATGAATGTAATGTAAGGATAGTATGTATTATGAAGAAATATAGATTACTTCTGTAATTTTCGTGGGAGTGCACTGCACCAGTGCTCTTTAGGACGAGCCGCCTCTGGTCTGAGTGCCTTGTAATGGTGTTGTAAATATTCTACTTGGCAAATGTTATAGACAGTCCTACCAACCTAGGAACAAAAAAATACCTGCCTACCTAAGACCCGGGAGTTTTAAATGACAATTTTACCTTATTCTCTGATCACAGTAGTATTTAGTCTATGTACGTTATGTTTATTTTTTCTCAATTAAGTGAATATAATATGTAAAGTGCAGTTAAATAGGCATCATGGCGAAAGGGGTTATTTAAATAAAACAAAGCCTTGGTCCCTTTTAAATATTATAGCTCAATCACATATATAATAGACTAGCTTTTGCCAGCGGCTTCGCTCGCGTTAAGAAGTATTATTAATTAGGTATAGTTTTTGCGGCTTTACTTTTGTTTAGCGTGTGTAAAAAATTTATCAAAATCCTATTTAAGCGGACGTCTTCATCATAGTAGCTCCAATATTTAATTTCAGTTCAATCAGTCGAAAATCTAAGAAGATTTATACAAACTTTCATCCCCTATTTTATCCCCTTAGGGGTGGAATTGATCAAAATCCTTTCTTAGCGGATGCCTACGTCATAACATCTACCTGGATGCCAAATTTCAGCCCGATCCGTCCAGTGGTTTGGGCTGTGCGTTGATAGATCACTAAGTCAGTCAGTCAGTCACCTTTGAGTTATATATATATAGAAGAAGATATAGATTGGCATTAACGTTACATTGGAATGTAAAGTAATCACGATACGTGTAACAAACCTACAAAGTAACAATACTCACATTTTATTTAATTCAGTATTATTATTAACGCACATCAAAATAACATCTTCCTGTTTGGTGGTTTTGATCAGACTGCCTTTCTCGTCTCGATGACAGATATACGTCCACCCCCTCCAGCCGATAGGGGTCGCCGCATGTCTGTCACGTTAAAATGATTACTAATTGTATCAGTTATTACTTAATTAATTCATATTTAAAGTTTTAGTGAACATTATTTAACACTAGATTTACCAGACCAGTCAAAATGACTGGTCTTGCAAGATCAAATTAAAATTCCTACTGCATGTAACATTTTCTTTAATTCTTCTAATCTTCTTTAATTTATAACAGAAGAATTAGTTTTATGAATTTTATATTATTTTACATATATTTGTAACAAATGTATACTTTTTTTTGGTTTTGGTAGAAATAGGTATATTTAAGCTGGTAAATTTAGTGTTAAACCTTAATTATAATTTCAGGATGTCATGGCTCTGGTCTGAAAGTTCAGTACTGTATCCGTCATTATACGCATCAAGGAATCATTCTACTGAACAAATAATAAAAATGATGCGAGGCAGAATAAAAGAGGCTTCTCGTGTCAACAAAAACGGTGCACCTATTCTGCCATACTTCTGGTACAGATATCGTGAGGGTGGATTTCTCTCAGATGTAAGAACATTTATCTTAAAGTGTTTTAAAGCATAATTCTGGACTGTTTCTACCAATTTTCCTAATGTCAGTCGTGAATATGAAATGACTTATTACTTCTCAACATATACAGTAATACCCCGCTTTACGCGACCCCATCCAATAAAATAATTATTTATTAAATTAAAAAAAAGAAGAAGCATGTTAATATTGTAAACAGGTTAAAAACAATATAAAACAATTAAACACTTAAAACACGCACTGCTAACGGAAAACCAACTTAACTCCAGCCAGCAAAGATGGCCGACCCCTCTTACCCTAACGGACTACTAGTGTTGCCATTTTAAAATTTGTCGTAGTGTTACAATGTACAAAAATAAAACGTAATATTTCTTTAAAAAACAATTGAAAACTGACATCTATTTAATGATTGTGATTAAAGTGAAATTTGATACACATATACAGCGAATTCGATCTCTCTAACTAGCTAAGATTCCATACTCTCCACTCAACAGAGAGAGTAAAGACATTATAAGCAGTGGCGGCCTTAGGGGGTGGCGAACGGGCCAATCGCTCGGGGCCTTGCACATCCCAAGCAAATTTTAAAAAATATAGGTATATAGAATATATACAATGTAGAATATACAATGATATTGATGGACATGAATTGTACGAAGAACTGAATATGTGTAATACCTAAACCAAACAACCAGATCTACTTTCGCACACATACTTTTCACGAAGGACAAAAGGCCTCGCAAAGACCTGCCTCCCGGGGCCTCGCACTGAGTAAGGCCGCCACTGATTATAAGACATTATTCACTAAACTCCTAAATAATTAAAACTACTCCTTATTCTAGAACATGATTAATAGTTTAAAATTAATTTTCAGAAAGATCTATTGGCATCCCTCGATACCTTATACAAGTCGAACGCATCAGGCTTCATCATTTGGGGTAGTTCCAATGACGTGAACAATAAAGACAAGTGCTTAGATTTGCTGGACTATGTGAATAGCGTCCTAGGTCCAGCCATTGCCAAATATACTAAGAGGCTCAATGATAATGATTTCACTGAAGAAGAATCAAACGATAACGATAAAGAATCTCCTGGAGATGTATTAACACAAGTGATTAACGAATTGGGGACATCTGACAACACTACGGAGGTGGAGAAAGAGAAGGAGAAAGAAAACTCACTAATAGATTTATTAGTAAGCTTTATATTTAAAAACAGTGATGATCTCGTTAATTCTAATGAAGATTCTAACAGTACTGATGTTGAAAGTATTGCAAGTTCTAATAAAATTGTACTTGTTGATAGGAATTTAACAAATAAGGAAGTAGAATTAGATAGAGAAGTATTTGAAGTAGATGATGCAAATGAACCAAATAAAAGTAATGATGCTTCAGAAATTGATACAAAAAACAAAAGAAAATTTAGTTTAGAAAGTCATATGAAAGAAATACCAAAAGTACTTAATAATAGCGCTAATTTAGATCTAAATACAACATCTGTAATAAGCGAGTTAAATGAAACGAGCATCACTAAAAATGAAAGAAAAGGCTTGACTAAATCAAATAATAATACACAACCTACTTTTGACAAGAAAACAGAAAAATATGACACTACTACAGAATCTAGTACATCTGAAAAATTTGAAACACTAGCAACTGCAACTGAAAACGTATACGACGAAACTGTAACTTATGTAAGTAATTATAAAGATGAAAACAGACTGACAGATAAAACAACATCTACGGATTCAAAAGAATTAAATACAAAAACAAATGTTAAATCGGAAAGTTCTGATAAAAATTTAAGAAAAGGTTTGCCTAAGAGCAAAATACACGAACATAATATTGAAGACGCTACAAATAATGTAATTACTAAAGTTGATGCAGAAAATCATATAAACACAACTGATAGTACAATTAGTTTAATTAAAAATAATAGTAACATAGTTCTAGAAGAAATAACAACTGAAAACAAACAAGGTTTTAATAATGAAGAAACAAACAAAGAGATTGCGGTAATGAGTAGTGCGTTAGAAAAACCCGTCGTAAATAGAGACACAAAAGGACAAGAACAAATGAAGCACAATGAAAACAACAAAACAGTGAAGCAACATGGAGTATACTCACAAGAAGAAAGGGAAGTGCTCGAAGCTGAAATGTTTAGGAGGACCATGGAATCTGAACAGGTTAATATTATTATAATAAATTTATTACTAACAATACTCGATAGTTCCCTTAATCCAGTGGTTTCCAAACTTTTGCACAGGACTTTTAATTTTTAATAATATCGTGCCAAGAATGATTAAATATGATGAAAGCCTAATACAATTTAAAAATTCAATTTACGAATACCTCAATGATTCGAAACAATAAATGAAATTTAGTTTATTATTAGAAATTGTTTATTATTAATATCGTATTATTATATTGCTGTGCCCTGACCGGGTGTCACATTAACACTAAACTGTATGACATCTTAATTCAATTGTGACATGCAATAAAGATAAAAAAAATTGCTTTTTAAGCTTTTTCATTTGTCTCGATCTTCATAATCACATTTGTAGTGCTTTTTATTATTGAAATATACCTTCAAAACGGTCAGTGACCTCTCTGAGGTCAAATTAAGTTTAATCTCTTAACTGTCTATGACGTCGCTAATATGTATTGCAAATTGGAAACCATTTGGACGCGGAAGAACATGTACAAGCCTTATGTTTGTGTATTACAATGTTACATTTAACACAAAATAATCAATTGTTAATTAACTTTACAGATATCAAAGTCATCAGCTGTAAAACGTACAGACTTTAAGAATCAGAAATTCTTCGTGTGCGCTATGTATTTCTACTCGATTGGAAAGTGTCTTTGTTACGTGTTCGGTCAGTGCGAATGAACTATCACGCCTTTGACAGCAATTCAAGTAGAGGCAGTAATTTTAGAAATTATTAAGCTGTATTTTTTTATTGTAAATAACACTGTGATATTAATAACAATGTATAATAAAATAAATTAAAACACATATATTTTGTAATATTTATTTTTATAAAAAACTAGCTGTTGCCAGCGACTTCGTTCGCGTAATAATGAAAAAATATAAAGTACTATGAATTTTAACATGAAAAAGTAGTTATTGAGACATAACTGTAATAGTTAGACATATGGTGTCGCTAACTTTTTTGTAGATATTGATGTCCTCTGTAAAACTGTAGTACATCACTTTGCTCTATTGTCAATAATTTCCGCAGCGTACGCAATATAATGAATTTTTTTCACACTTTGAGTTACATTATTGAAGTTTTCAAATGAATCCCAAACGTTTTTGAAAATATTCCATAGCCTATGCCCTATGTTCATCAGGGATAATGTAGGATTCTACTGGTGAAAGAATTTTTAAATTTGTGCAGTAGTTCCGGAGCCTATTCAATACATACAAACAAACAATCAAATGTTTCCTTTATATATATTAGTATAGATAGTGCAACATTCGTAAAATAACTTAGGTTTTGAGATTGACTTGGAAGCAGGCGAGTATTACCATATTGTAGATTGGTTTCACTTGCGTATGTAGTTCTAAAAGCATGTATGCAGTAAGGACAAATTAAAAACCAAATAAAGACAAACATGTTTATTATAGAGAAACAATTAATAAAACAAACAAAATACGGTTCACTCTGCGTTTTTGTTGGCGTGATGTTTAACACATTAATCGCCATGTCAGTCATATGTGTCTGACGTACGCGATTTGGTAGAAGGCCACGTCAATCACAGATGTCCAATGCAAACTATACATTTGCATTATGTTTCGAAAGCTATCAGGAACAAAACCTGAAAATTTCTTGGCTTACTACAAACAATAAAATGAAATAAACATAGTTATATAATGGTATATTGTTTCAGTTGAAAAAATACATTTTTAACTAAATTATCTAATAAAGTTACCATGGCCCCTGTGAAATTTTTTCTGATATTATCGTGGTGATTAACGTGTTAACCATCAAGTGCTATTAGCACACTGTTGACTCAATTCACGGCGGCAAGAAGGCACAGTGAGTTTAGAAGGACTGAAAGTAAATTTCAAAAAACACCAGCGACAATCATAAAGGAAAAATTCTTAAAGAGCAAAGGTTGTTCGTCGTCGGAAATGAAATTCCTATCCGGTCTTATACTAGCATAGGGATTGTACGAAGGCTCCTTCAAAACTTCAATGTCCATCGCTGCGTATTGTTGAATCTTGGTTAAGTCTTTCGGTAGTTCAGCGGGAGTGTACGATGTAACGCATAGTGGGGATCGTAACTTTAGGATTGCGTTAATACTGGATTGCCATGAGTCTTTACCGTTTATTCCGATTGAACGGTTTAAACTCGGATTGAACGCGCAAACTGGAAAATAATTGAAACATAATTAGGGATTTTACTTAATTAGTGTACTGAAGTTAAAATGTAGCTACAGGAATACATACCAATATCGGGAATAGAGAACTGGTCACTACTAGCAAATTCATAATACCACAATTTATCATAAAAATTAAATAAAACCTTCCTTTTATTTTGACGACAATTTTCACATAATCTGAAATCATTAGTTGAGTTATAATATAATTTGGGATATGCGAATAAAATAGATCAATAACACGCTTGAAAAATTGTTGACGTGATTTTTATTTAAAATATTACTATTTTATTTTGATTGCCGCCTTATGGTTGCCGTGTTTAAAGATTTATTACTGCAAAATCGAATATATCACACACTCGTGAAATAATTTTTACTTGTAGCTGAATTTTAGTAGAGTGTTTGTTTTAGAATTTTTCTATCAAAATAAGCAACATACTCGTATAGTACGTAAGCTCATATTCAAGTAGTGATCCAGTCCAAACTAACTAGAACTTCATTTTTAAATATGTAAATAGAAACATTGTATTTATCTTTTATTAAAAAGAATTAAGTACATTGATAACAAAATTTGTATAAAGTGAGAAAAAATTATATAAAATAAGGTATTTACTAGAGATGTGCCGATTATGACTTTGGCCGACTAGCCGACTAGCCGATTAGTCGATTGTAAATAAGCCGACTAATCGGCCAAGCCGACTACGGTTTAGGGGATTCCCGTGACGCTTCGTTTACAGCTGATTTGCTGCAATTTCAGTCACTACTGACATGTGGACAAATATAAATAACAAAAAAAGTTTTTTGAGTTTTACAGCTCACTAGTTTGACGATAGTTTTAAATATTATCACGCAGTATTGCAATATATGTCATAATATATTTTGTTTGATAAATGTCATCAATATATTTTCTTTACAAGGAAGTAACACATACATTTTATTGAGAAATAGACACAAAGTAAGAAGCCGGATAGTCGGCTTTACCGACTAGTGGCCGACTAGTCGGAACATCTCTAGTATTTACTTTTGTTATTATTATTTGATAGTAAGCTTGTAATATAAATATGTTAACCAACCTTATGTTGGCCAATAAATCCAATGGTAGCTTCGACGGATTCAGTTCAGGTCCTATTAGTGATACTTTCAGCTCCTTAATTTCAGGCTTTAAATGAAGGAAGAATATCTCCCACTTGTTTAAGGAATCCGCTTCGAACTGCAACTCAGCGCCGACAACATGGATTGTGAAGGTCGACTTCTACAAATACAATGTCTTTTGATGCACAAGGTCTCTCAACTTTTTTTTTATTGCGGCACACTTTTAGAATTTCGTAGTACACAAAAGTTTTCGTTTCGCCTTTCGAGACAAGTTATTGCAAGTTGGTGGAGGTTATTTTCCTTCATCGACCTAATGTAGCGGGAATTATAATCAAAATAATTTCCTTGTTCTTAAGTTGTTTCAACGCATTATAGATTTTGACGATGAGCAAGCGGACGCATTTAGTGTCTATGCTAATAAATTATTTACATTCATTCATTCATTCATTCAGAAGTCTCGCGTTTGGTTCCCAAATTTAGTATTATTAGTATTAAGTTGTTTGTATTGTACTCGTCTTGATATGTTCTATAGAACGCATTGTATATCGTCAATAATGATCAGTAGACACAATTGACAAATTTACTATTAAATATTGGCATCTACTTTTCGGGTTACAACTTTTCTTCAATCTTTACACATTATTATCTTTCTGTGGGCTTATCACGAATTTTAGTCTGGCTTTCGAACCGAGTTCGCTTCAAGCGATTTGTATGGAAATTTGAGCAGCGCCATTTGGAACTACAATATTTTAGATACTTTTTGTTAATTTTCGAACGTCTCGATCTTTCGTTCATTTGATAGATTGCTGGTGCTCGTTAGTCGTTAGTAAAAATTCATGATCCCGATTGCTGACGGATTCGGTTTACTTGTGACAGCTGGATTCGAAAGCCCGACTAAATTCGTGATAAGCCCACTGGTTATGGAATTGATCTATAAAATCTCAATCGATATTGATGCACTTTAGTGTCTCATTAACAAACAAACTCAGCATATGCACAGAAACAATAAATAATCAATTGCCAAGTTTATAATTAGCAAAAGATATTTGGCTTCGCACTACTATAACCTTCGACAAGTGATTCCTACATGAAGGCTTTGTATTTGAACAAGTTTCCAAATACGCTGTTCTATAAATGTAGGTATTACATATATTAAACAAGATCGTGTTATTGGTCACTGTTACTGAAGATAAATTACAAGGTACAATAGTAGGTACTCGCAGTGGCGGCCTTAGGTGGTGGCGAACAGGGGAATCGCCCGGGGCCTCTATTTTGCAGGGGCCTCGCGCAACAACCCAAGCAAATAAAAAAAAATAGATATATAGAATATATACAGGTTGTCCCGTAAGTCAAGGACCAAGGAAATACTCGTAATAGAGGGGGTAATTTCCTATCCGAAACACTAAATTTTATTGTCCTAGGACAAGTAGTTTTTGAGATGATTTTTTTTATTGATTTTTTTATTAAATAAATTTTATTTATTTGTATAACTTTAGTATTTCTCGTCAAATATGATAAATACCTGAACCAAACAACCTGATCTACTTTCGCACACATACTTTTCACGAAGGACAAAGGGCCTCGCAATGGCTAAGGCCGCCACTGGGTACTCGCCTACGTTTATAGTAACTGACCTTTTTGTTTTAAGATAATTCCACACCACTACCCTGACTGATCATACTAGGATAATAACCATCTACCTATACTTCTTTTAATTAATATCTAGGTCAGCCATTCTCAAAGTGTGTTCCGCGGAACCCTAGGGCTAAAATACTGCAAAAAATACCTACCAAAGGGAGATTATAAGGTTACATCTAAATATTCCAACTAAATATTACGTAATATTACATTGCAATATGTTTATCATAAATACATATAAATCAGTTTTTTATAATTATATTAAGGCTTTTTCCTTCGCCAAAAAAGTTTGGGAACCGCTGGTCTAGGTTATAGTAAAGGCTAGAGGAACCAAAGTGTAAGCTAATTTCTAAGGGATTAGAACACGAAGCCTCTCGTCTTACCTTAATGAATCCATTAGCAAATGTGCTGTTGAGCCTATTTTTATATATTTGATGACAATAGGCTGCTGTGAGTGGAGCTGTCGCCAATTGAGTCAACGTGGCGTATTGTAATTCATCCATGTCTGAAAAAGAAACCAATTGTTTTATGTAGGTACTTTGTTGACGTATACCATAATGACCATAAAATTGTATATGCATTGTAATATTTAGTTTAAGATTACGCTTTAGTTGAGGACCTCAGGATTTACTAAATGTGAAAATGTAAATTTTTTTTTTCTAAATTGTAGCAATTTTTTAAAAAAAGACAAGCTTATAACGGGCTATGACGACCGCTATATATATATATAGAGCTAACTCTAACCTAACCTTTTCGTTATTCGTACAGTTTTGGGGTCCTCAACTAAAGCCAAGCCTAGTTTAATTTCTGCTAAATAGTATACATTGTAATTACCTATTTTCTCTTCATATAAATTTGCTAATAATTCATTTATTTTATCAGGTAATTTGTAATCAATGTTGTGTATTACTTTGGTGGGTAAAACAGGCTCTAATCTGCCCTTAGTCTGTTGGTAGAGGACCAGCTTCTGATAGAGGCTGTATGATTTACACCAACGATTGTGTGATTTTGGTAAATGATTCGGATTTTCTATACAATAAGATACCTGAAAAGAGATATTTTATTTATAGAACGAGGAACATTAAAGCATAAAGTGTCGAAAACATAAAACAAGTCACTCGACTCCAACTTAAATAATTTCAAAAAGAGAACACGTATAAACTTTTTCTTCTCTTCCTTTATGTGTTAAAAGATCTGACCTGCCCACACCCGGCACAATCTTTCAAGTCACTCTGTCTCCATTCCCTGCAGGATGCATCAGCACATATTCTGGGATAGAGAAGTACCTCCTGCTCCCACGGGACCAGTCGTCGTTTTAGTATTTTCTCACAAGAAACAATCATTTGCATTCTAAGCAATCTGTAGTTGAGGCCTGTGACGCCTTTCGCATCTGCATATATATGTTTTTCACCTACAAGTTTTAAATACAAAAGTTTATTTCATTTCCTATATTATCTTTACTTGACTGGTTAAAGTTATATTTGGCTAACTCCAAACTGATCTGAAAGCGACTGAGTTACTTCACATAAAACAAGACAATACAGGACCATAAACATTTAAAGACTTTAATATCTACATCATAAAATGAGTAAATGCTTGTTAAATGGTAAGAATAATAAAAAAAGTGAACCTTTCAAATGTACAATAGTTGAAATAGCAAAGCAAAGTGCCTGGTGTTGGGGCCAATCTTCATCTTTGTGTCGCACACAACAATAAAACAGCAAATTACAGTAATTACAAGCGACCCGTGTTTCCGTCAACTCCTTTTTGCACACGTGGCAGCCGTGCGGCAGAAATACATTCCTAAAGCTGTACTTGTATATGTAATCGCTGCTTTCATTGATATCGTTTCTCGCTTTTGTTATTATGACCTTTGGCAATTCTGTCTGGGATTCTTTGCTCATTTTGGTCCTAGATTCGATTTCGGGAGCGTCTTTTATGCGAACTTTAGCTTTCATGTTGTTGGGTATTCTGTTCTTTTCCTTTTTGTAGTCAGTTTTATTCGATGGTGCAGGAATATCGGGTTGGCCTAACAAGTTTTTTGGATGCGTTACTAAAGGGTTTTGCTTTTCATCTATTTTTTCCTTCTGCTCCTCATCCTCGTCAGATTTGTCAGAAACATCACCAGCTATTAATTCAAATGTTTTGTTTACATCATCAACACTTGATGTTAATGCATCTTCGAATTTGTCTATAGGCTCAAATTCCTTTTTATCTTTTTCTTCTATTTGTTTATTCTCTTCCAAATCATCTTTCTGTTTCTGTTCCTTTGATTCTTCTTTCTTTTGTTCTTTACTTTCCGCTTTATCCTTTTCAGCTGTAGTGCTCTCTCCCGCTGAAGTACTGGCTGTTGTATCAGTTTGAGCAGTTGTAGTAATAGGCCTCTGTTCGTCAGGTTTACCTTTTTTCTTTGATTTACCCTTTCCTTTATCTTTTTTAATTGAACAACTTTGTGCATCTGTATGACATCCATCTTTGATCTTTTCGCTTTGTCCAGTTTCAGGCATTTTCTCCTCAGGCGTCGGAATTATTTTACTAAAATCAGGTAAAAGTAATGGTTTTATTTCTTCAAGTTGTGACTGAAGTTTTGGTTCAAATTTAACTTTTTCTTTCTTTTGCTCTTTCATTTGAATATCTGCTTTGGATTCTGATGGCAGTAAATCCATTAACGGTTCATTTTTAGGGCTAACAAGTGGATCTTGATCCTGTGCTTTCGTTTCTTGTTTTCCAATATTAAGTAACGCTTTTAGTGATATCATTCCTTCTGCTTGTGGTTTTTCAATAACACTGTCTTCTTTGAGTAAAGTTTTTGTTTCGCTTAATATTGGTTCTGTAGATTTAGTTTCAATAGTTTTCGTTTCGGTACTAGGTACTGAAATCAATTCTGGCATTTCTTCGCATTTTTCTAAAGCAGTAAGTTCTGCTAAAGATTTCTCAATGGATAAACGAAGCTCTTCCATGTCTTGATTAACTTCCATTACTTTAGACTTTAAATCAGTTTTCTCTCCAATCGGTTCAGCTATTGGTTTTGCTTCATTTTTTATTTCCATCTTTTTGGGTAAAAATGGCAGTGGTATTGGTTTATGTAATTCCTTCATTGTTTTTCGAGTACAAGTCGGCAGTACTATATCATCAATGTCTATTGGTTTATTAACCTCTACTTTTATCTCAGAATCAATAACTTCTGGTTCAGAAACACCTTTTATAAAAGGCGTATCAGGCAAATCTTCAGGAACGTTTAGGTTTTGTGTTTCTGGAAGTAATTCTTTTATTTCTGTGTTATTATTTGGATCTAAGATATTTTGTTGGCTTATAGATCTTGGATACTCAATTGAATCTGGTGTAAATTCACCAGCGTCTGAGTCTTCAATTTTTGCTGTTTGTATTGATAATAATGACTGAGATTTTGAATCTAACTTAGGCAGATCTAATTTTGGTTTCTCTTTCTTTTCAGAAGCTTTGTCTTTATTATCTTCTAATTTCAATTCTTGTGATGCTTCCATAAGGTCAAATCTTTCAATTTCTTCACTTATAGGTGCAATATTATCTGAAATGTGTGATTGTTTTTTATCTTTCTTATTCTTCTTTTTAGATTTACTTGTGTCTTCTTTTGGCATTTCAGTACATGTATCAACTTTTTCTAATAGATTTTCAGTACATTTCTTATCTTCTATTAGTTCCACATTTGGTATAGTTTCCTGTGGGACAATTTCAACATTTATTTTATCTTCAACTCCTTTAATTTCCTCTAATTTAACAGTCTTTTCCTCACTTATACCAACATTTGTTTCTTTCTTTTCCATAGTAAATTTAATTTTCTCATCAACACTATCAATTTGAGCGGGCTGTGGTTGTTTACACTTTTTGCCCTTGTCTTTTCTTATTGGCAAGTTTGGAGTTTTCTGTACAAGATGTTCTGTGTTCTCAATTATTTTACTTTCAGATGTTTTAGTTTCAAAGGGCTGAATATTATCTAGAGGACTTGCTTTTATCTCTTGTTTAGGTTTTTCTTCAATGTTTGATTCTTGTTTTAGTATAATTTCTTCGCATTTAACTTCAGATGTAACGATAGGTGTTGGTTCAGTAAGTTTATTTGACTGACTAGATTTTATTTTATCGATAACATTAATTTCTTTAACTTCCTTATTAGCGATGGACAATGTTGATTCTACCATAGCTATATCTGTCACAATATCTCCATGTGGTATAATTTCTGTTCCATCTCCAGACTGTTCGGAGTCAGTTTGTTTCTTTTTATTTTTCTTCTTATTTTTTGATTGTGTACATTTATTTTCTTCTTTTAATTCCGTAGAAGGTTCTTCGGCGATTTTAGTAGCTTGTTCGCTTGGTTTAACATCAATTATATCACATGTTTTAGTTATTTCTATCGTTTCTAATTCTTTCATTTTATTTTTATCTTCAACTGTAGCTTCTGAAGCTGTTTCTATTTGAGGTGTTACACTATCTGTATCCTCTATAGCTTGTATAATATTAGCACTAGCATCTTCTATAGCTATGTCACCACTAGCTTCATTATCGGATTCCATTTTACCTTTTTTATTCTTTTTGTTTTTCTTTTTCTTGCTTTGAGGATTTACTTGTTCAGTTTCATCCTTAGCGTATTGTTCTTTGGTTTCTACGATTGATTCAATAATGTCATCTTTCGCAGGTAACTCTGAAGATGCAATTTCTTTATCACTCTTAACTATCTCTACACCTTTTTCAACATTTTTCTTGTTTTTGTTTTTCTTTTTACGAGAACTTGGCATCATCGCTTCACTTACTTCTGTTGGTTTGTCTTCTGTGACTGGTTCTTCAACTACTTTAGCGGGTTCCACTTTAGGCTCTAACGTGTCTTCAGTAGGTGATACTGTTACAGTGCTTACATCTTCGGCTTTTTCTGAGGGAATGTCATCTTGTGTTTTCTTTTTTCCTCTATTTCGCTTCGGCTTTTTAGGTACTTCAATATCAGTTTCATTTTTAACTTCAACTGGAACCACATTTAAAATTTCGGGAACTCTCTCCTCATTTTTTTCAATTATTTCCGTTTTTTCACCGACATTTTCTTCTGCCTTTTGCGGCGGTCTCGGATTCGGTGCTTTATTTTGCTTATTTTTATTCTTATTTTTCCTATTCATATTATTCCCCGCGCATACGTGTCCTCTCGTCTAAAACTAGATCGTCACTGTCTTTATTTCCCAACTTTATTTTTGTACGACGCATAACGTTCTAAATAACATATTAACAAATACTAACACGCGATTATCACCATTAAATTAAAATACATAAAGCTCATAATAGCGTGCGAATATATGCAGTTTATTCTCAAAGAAAATGCGCTCATACGTGAAGCATAGAAAGGCTAATTTCCATTGTGCGTTGAATGCAAGCAGGAAACGATGCTTGCCAAAAGTGCAGCGGTAAAATGATGACACTCTCTTACGTATTTTTAGATGCATAATCGCGGACACTGGACTTTATTTGTGCCGTAATAGTGTATCAGATTATCTGCAATTGTGAACTGCATTTAAACCTGTATGCATCTGTAAGTAATGCAGCGTATCATACCATATTTAATTATTATTGTACTTATATAAATTTATTTATTTATTTATAAAGCCTACCTACAAAATTACATTAGAACTACATATTATAAAAAGAACTACTATTATATAAACTAAATGAAATTTTAATTATAGGATAGGACGGCATGCTCGAGGTGATAAAGGGATAGATACTACACTTCTAATAAAATTACAAAAGTACATAGTTTAGATGTTACACAATAATGAAAATTAAAAAAAAAAACAAGAACCAAATAGATATAAGAAGAGGAAAAAAAACACACACACAAAAAAATACATTTATATAAAAGGCATTTATATAAATGTAAATACCTACATTTAGATGCCAAAATGAATTCTAGATCATGGTTGTACTTATTTACGATCTTACGTTACGTATCTTTGTATTATTAGTATTATTACAATTGAACTATACAATTTCAATCACGCCATTTCGGATGTTTTGCAGCCATCGTGAACGCGAGTAATATGTCTAAATTGTGTAGATAATCTTCGTGAGTAACTTGAAATATGATTATATTATTTCTAAGATGTTATTTTCGACATGAATACGCTCACAGCTCACGCATACTACTGGCATTATTCTTATTATGTAAAACAATTATTTTATTGGATAATAATTATTTATTAAATTAAAAATTAATAAGCATGTTAATATTGTAAATAGGGTACAAAACAATTAAAGCACGCACTGCTAACCGAAAACCAACTTAACACAAGCAACCAAGATGGCCGACCACGCTTACCCTAACGGTAAACTAGTGTTGCCATATTAAAATTTGTCGTAGTGTACAATTATTATATTGTAATTACTACCTTCACCAATTCTATCCAACATATGAATCAATTCTCAAATCATATGCTCAAATCTATACTAATATTATAAACAGGAAAGATTTGTGTGTTTGGAGCAAATTGACTCAAAATCTACTGAGGGGCTACTCAAACGCACTTTGGACGAAAATACGGACGTATCCCATTCACGAAATTACGGATTTGACAGCGACGTCACGACGGATAGGCCACACAATGCTTATTTTACGGATATTTGACGGGCGTATATGTCAAAATTCACGTAAGCTACAGAGGTGACGGCCATATCATGAAACTTCGGATACGCCTGGACCGATTTCAAAAATTCTTTCACCATTTGAATACTACATTATTATTGAGTAATATAGGCTATATAAATATTATCCAGTTTAAGTACGTCGCATTTCAAATCTATATATTTAAAAGCGGAAAGTCACTTATTACGAAATCTCGCAAACCGTTTGACGTACAAAGATGAAATTTGGCGGGGAGACTAACAACGAATTTTGCGACAGGGGTGTGATAGGCATTTTCTTTTGATTGAAATATGAAACATCATTAAACTTCATAGTAGTTTGTATCTTCATTACTACACGAACAAAGTCGCTGGCAACTGCTAGTAGCTATAATAAATGAATAAATAAATAAAACTTTTCTTCTACTAAACGATTAGCGAATATATATTGCTATTTAACTTTATTCGATTGTATATATTTCATAAACAAGCTCTTACTAATAAGCTTAATGTAAACCTTGTTGTGGCAGGTCGGGGTTGTCTTCACAAACGCTGACGTCATATACCCCTCACCAATACGTATTGTAAGATATTTAAAAGAGGTAATGCCAGTGTTTCCCAACGTGGGCCCCACAGGGGGATGCAATTCGAAAATGGACTCGATACGAGTTTAACTCTTTCGCTTCGGGCCATTTAAATGCAATGTTAGATTTCGGTGCCAAATTAAACGAAAAAAGCAAATTCTTAAATAATTGCGGTAAATAACTATTAGGTATAATTTCGCTTGACGAGACTAAAATATCAACTAGGTGTTTGGTTACATAAGGGGGGCATAAGAATTTTAGAAAGACTAAGGTGTGGCATGACACGTAAAGGGTTGGGAAACACTTCGTGATTATTGTAACGTTTATTTTGATTATTAGAATCCGTAATCATGATAGCTGCAGAGTTTATATCAATATAATACAAGGAAATCTTTGTAATGTATTTTTGATGCCAATTTTATTCACATTATCAGATCTAATGGACTACATTGACCATGTCGTAATGGCGTTGTTATGTATAGGAGTTTTTGCTAAGAGCTTTGTTTTCATTTTTTTTTTTTATCAGTAGCATTACGTACTTGTAATATTTTTATTTATTTATTTATTTAAGAGCTTTGTTTTCAATAGGGACAAATTGAAAAAACAATTTAGATATTAAGTTTTCTGACATATCAGCAGTCTTAGAATATAATCTTTGGTAACAATGAATTAAACTAAAAATTCTAATAATAATTGCATGAAATTCAACAGTAAAGTGATCTTTAAAACAAAGTCCTTGTTGAAACCTCCCATACAAGAATACTAAATGACATTATTTAAAAAATTATATTACACATAGATGAATATCTTACTGATAAAAAAGGTTAGACATAACCAATGTCATTTATGTTTACCCGTAGACATACAATAGGATGACAATGCCCCTATACAGCAGCTATTCTTCTACGTCATAGAAGATTTATTATATACTAGCTTTTACTCGCGGTTTCGCTCGCATTTAAGTCATTAAATAAATATCAGAGATCATTTCTATTGAAATGAATCAATATGATTCCAAACAACTGAAACTATAGTAAAAAATAAATATATATTTATTTTAATAAAAAGTATCCTATGTTACTTCTAGTACCTTCAAAAATATGTGTACAAAGTTTCATGATGATCGGTTAAGTAGTTGTTGCGTGAAAACGTAACAAACAAACTCACATTCACATTTATAATATTAGTAGGGATTAATATGTCATTAGTATGTAAGTGGACAATGCCAGTATACAGCAGCTAAATCAAATTGATTGTAACAATTCATTTAATTTGTATTTATTTTGAGGAGTAAAAGCGCTCTATTGGAGCCCAATTACTAAAAGTAAATAAATAAATAATAATAATAATCCATATGTCTTACAATGACCTGGTATATAACCACTCCACGCCTGATAAACCACAAAACCAGGCACATATGCTCCCTGCAGAAATAAACAACAACAAAAAACCCCCAGGCCACATTAAAATTGACCGGTCACTTCAAAAAGATGTCAATCACACGAGATTTCATTTCATCATCCCCTTACTCGTTAAAGCAACCCCTAAATGCAAATTTCACGGACGCAAGGGCTTCAATCTACCCCTTTTATTACACTAAAAAAGTTTGTTAATTTAAAGCTTGTTTAACCGTATGTGCAAAGCGATGCTATATTATTGAAAATTATTATTTCAGAAATTTACTGGATGTATTGAAAGATGTATATGTCAACATGGATAGCGCATTTCAGACATTTATATACTGTTTAATTATTATTATTATTATGTTCAGTGGCGCCATCTAACCGAATATTATAGTAATTTATTTCACGGATAGATGTCGCCACTGTCAGAGGCGGCTCGTCCTAAAGAGCGCTGGTGCAGTGCACTCCCACGAAAATTACAGAACTTATATTACAGCGGCGTAGATATAGGTAATATAATATACTATTGTATAGGCATAGTAGAATAGAATGAATGTAATGTAAGGATAGTATGTATTATGAAGAAATATAGATTACTTCTGTAATTTTCGTGGGAGTGCACTGCACCAGCGCTCTTTAGGACGAGCCGCCTCTGGCCACTGTTGTTTAAAAACGTCGGGGCATTTGGCGGCGACCATAGCATAAGTGACGAAACAAAATAAAGACAAGAATGAACCGAGCATTTGGTTTTTTTATTATCGCCGTAAACGTACACTTTCTTTTAGAGATTATGTAAACCGAAATCAGGTTGTTTCATTCTTTCTCCACTCGAGCGACAAGGATAGCAGACACTATTTAAATCGTTATTAAAATATTTCTTTAATTATTTATTTACTTTTAGTAAATGGGCTCCAATAGAGCGCTTTTACTCGTCAATACAAATATAAATGAAATAAATTTAATAATTATCAATTTGATTTAGCTGCTGTATACTGGCATTGTCTACTTACATACTAATGTCATAATAATATATAATAAATCTACTATGACGTAGAAGAATAGCTGCTGTATAGGGGCATTGTCATCCTATTGTATACCTAAGGGTAAACATAAAATGACATTGGTTATGTCCAAGCTTTTTTATCAGTAAGATATTCATCTAACGTGTAATAACTAATAACGTTTCCTTAACGTATTGTATGTTGAAGAATAATATTCTATTGTAATAGTTATTTGCAAAGCAAATAATTAAGCGAATAATAGCTTTGCGTGTGTCGCAGGTTTTACGAACAAACATGCAACGTTATTAAATATTAAGACCGGATTATGAAAGAAATTACATATTATATTACTATCTCTAATACATTGTACGTTATTAAGGGATCACTAAAGCAGCTTTATTTGGGAATTTAGACGAAAACATAACAAGCAATGATGTACTAATAGAATAGAATGGAATAAAATTTATATTTCTTACTCTACCAATAAATTCAGGGGATTATAGTTTGCAGTAAAAATCACAAAGTTACTCCGTATTCCGTTAATACATTCATATGATATGACATAGGCAGAGAAATAAAGAAACGATGAAACGTGGCTATTACAATGACATTTTTAAAAAATAGGTCAAAACTACAATAACACCCCTAGACCTACTTTTTAATAAACACCGCAAAACTTAAAAGGGGTTGCAAAATTATACTTTGTGTGATAAGGACAGATATACGAGAATCAAGTGTAGGAAAGAGATGCAAAATTAAAATATTACTGATCTAATTATTGTATGCGTACACGCATGTCATTTGAATTTAGTGTTGGATGTCTATGGAAGAGACTTTTTATATTTTTACCATTATTTATTTATTTATTAGATACTAGCTGTTGCCCGCGACTACGTCTGCGTAATTATGAAGATATAAGTACTATGAAGTTTAATGATGTTTCATATTTTAGTCAACAGACAATGCCTATCACACTTCTGTAATAAAGTGACATTTATACACAATAATGACACCTAACCTCAAAAATTCAAATAGTTTTGTAATGCATATATAAATGACAGATGGAAATAAAAATAAATACAGAAAAATTCCAAACAGCTGTCAATTGGAAACTATAGCAAAAAATTAATATATTTTTTTAATAAAAAGTATCCTATGTTACCTCTAGTACCTCCAAAAATATGTGTACAAAGTTTCATGATGATCGGTTAAGTAGTTGTTGCGTGAAAACGTATCAAACAAACTCACATTCACATTTATATTAGTAAGGGATGAGGAGATCTAGATTGTAATTATGATGTATGTTGTCCATCACAGACAGGGGCCTTGATTCGTGTGCCACACGGACAGCACTTCACGTTAATTAATCACCCCCTACAGCCTCCCTCTCCCATGATCGATAACCTCCGCCATTTTGGCTGAAAAGGGATTCTAATTGAAATTATGCGATCAACTACTTTTTTAATTTTTGTTGTCTATGTTATAAAATTTGTTTATGCATTCTTCATTTTTCATTAGTTTTTAAAACTATGCTATGATTAAAATTTCATTCAATTTGTAATAATAGAGATTATTTTTATAACATAATATTTTTATAACATATAACCGCGGCTTCGCTCGCATTTAAGTCATTAAATAAGTATCAGAGATCATTTCAATAGAAATGAATCAATATGATTCCAAACAGCTGAAACTATAGTCAGTTGGAAACTATAGTAAAAATTAAATATGTTACTTCTAGTACCTCCAAAAATATGTGTACAAAGTTTCATGATGATCGGTTAAGTAGTTGTTGCGTGAAAGCGTAACAAACAAACTCACATTCACATTTATAATATTAGTAGGGATTGTATTGATTTTTTATTGAATTTAATTTTGTAAGGAAGCTAAATAAATAAAAATTACACAATAAAACAAAACAACATTACAAGTTGATTAAAGAAAATAATTTCAGATTTGTTCTTAATTATGTATTGACTAAGTTAGAATGGACACATATATAAGGGAAGACAATTGCCACCAAAGATAAATCTGAAATTAGTCGTTCTCAAAGTGTGCTCTGTGGGACCTCCGCGAAAATACTGGGACATATATCTACTATATTATAAGGTTAAATAGGAAATAATAAAAGAAGGTTAGGCTCCATCAAATATTTCTCTAAAAAAAAGTTTGAGAGCCGCTGTACTAAATTATAACGCAAATATATTGTATACATTGTCGCGTTTAAAAGCATTTGAAAGATGCATTGTCACACTTTACTGAGAAAAATGCATTAAACTTCAAAAAGACCTCTTTGATTTTACACATCTATCGAAACGTATAGAAGTCCTTTTTACAGAAGCAAAGTGCCTTTAAAAAAAGTAAACAAAGGAATTCACTTTTCACACAAACACAGCCTATTTACTTCTGAAATAGAGTCTAGAACCCTTTACGAGGAAGAAAATTTAATTATAAAACACTTTTCAACTCAACTTCGATCTTAAAACATCGAAATAAAGATTGTTTTAGGCTGTATAGGTTGGGCTGACATTGTAGCTGAACCTTTATAGGAAAATAATCTCTATGGGGCGTGTAAATAAGAATAGTTTTGGTGTGTTAAATTGTTTATATCAAAGGCTCTGCTGCTATTTTTCAGCTAGTGTTAGGCGACACAGTTGGTGCTTTGTTTTCATAACACCTTTTTATTTATTTTTTGTAATTTATTTACTTTTAGTAATTGGGCTCCAATAGAGCCCTTTTACTCGTCAATACAAATATAAACCAATTTGATTTAGCTGCTGTATAGGGGCATTGTCCACTTACATACTAATGTTATAATAATATATAATAAATCTACTATGACGTAGAAGAATAGCTGCTGTATAGGGGCATTGTCATCCTATTGTATACCTATGGATAAACATAAAATAACATAGATTATGTCCAAGCTTTTTTATCAGTAAGATATTCATCTAACGTGTAATATGATTTTCTTGAACTGACAAAGAGGGAGGCTACTAATATCATCGGGCAGTTTGTTATATGACTTTATGCCAACCTCCATGAAACAAATTTAAATGTGTATCAAAATAATAAATATGATGATAAGCCGCATAAAATGGTTTAAATTATCTTACATCATCCGTAGATTCCAATTGGATTGCACTTGTCAAAATACCATTATAGTTAATAATATGCAGCAACCGTAATAGCGGCTTGTTCACTTCAACAATAAATATAATAATATTAAGTATTAGATGTCACTTGTGGCTTCATTTAGAGCAGTGTTTCCCAAAGTGTTGAAAATGGGCTCGACACGAGTTTAACCCTTTCGCTCCGTGCCATTTCTAGATTTCGGTGCCAAATTTAACGAAAAAAGCAAATTCTTAAATAATTGCGGTAAATAACTATTAGGTATAATTTCGCTTGACGAGACTAAAATATCAACTGGATGTTTGGTTACATAAGGGGGGCATAAGAATTTTAGAAAGACTAAAGTGGGGGCATGGCACAAAAAAGGTTGGGAAACGCTGATTTAGAGTGTAAAATGCTTTGTTAATTATAATTCATATTTGACAAGCTATTATACAGCTTTACGCTGTTACAAAGGAAGTTTTCTGATAATAGTAAGTTTGAGTATAATCGATGGGTCAAATGACTGCAATCAACAGTCGTCTTCGCTATACCGGCTTGCAGTTTCCATAGTAAATAATTCAATAAACATTGAGAATGGAAACGGAGCATCCTTACGACGTTGCTTTGTATCTACTTAGAGCTCAGGTCCCCCGCTCCCCCACTTCCACCGTCCAGCTCTTCCCCTCGCGAAGCCCACAATCCACCCTCTGAGCCCGGAACTAGAGGTCACTGACATCAGCTGTTACAAATTGGTTCAAACATTACCTATTTATTTGCAGGTGATTTGTACTTATTTCTTTATTAAGTAGTATATTTATTACTAGAACTAATAACGAAGTAATTATTTTTATATAAAGTAAATAAATTTTATTAAAATTATTATTGTTATATTACAAAGTTATCTCCTGAAAATAATCAGACCAAATCACATTAATTTTTAAATTCAAATGTCATTGCATGTCACATTTGTAATAATGAAGATGTCATACAATTCAGTGACAGTGACAGTGACACCCGGTCAGGGGATAGCAATGTAATAATACAATTTCAATTAAATAATTTTTAAAAAAATTAAACAAATTTAATAATTTCAATTGATTATTTCATTTCATTTACTGTTTCGAATCATTTTCAGTAAGTTTCAGTACCTACATATCAAAGCACATATAGTGTAATGATTGAATGTATAACTTGCATTGTAAGATCACCTCGCAATGCACTACGTATATCATTAATAGTAGTATTTATACGACGAGGAAGCGTGATATAATCCCGGATCCTCAGGATCGATGCAGCGAGGGGTGGCTACGTTTTTCGGGCAGCACGGGAGGGGTGAATGGCCGACGTTATGTAAGCAACCCCCGGTCGATAGTCCCGCGCCTGCGCTCGGAGGCTCGCCGCGGAACCCGGGACACAATCGCAGTAGCGCGCGCTCCGCCGCCGGTCGTCTGCCCGTTTTATTTTACCGCGTTTTTCGTTTCCCTTTCGTTCTTTCCGTTTATGATTTGAGCCGTCACCATGTCCAAGGGAGACGGCGAACACCAAAACGGCTCCGGGGAGGAGTCCAAAACCAACCTGATCATCAATTACCTCCCTCAGAGCATGACCCAGGAGGAGATCCGCAGCCTCTTCTCTTCCATCGGCGAAGTCGAGTCATGCAAACTGATACGGAACAAAGGCGCCGCCTTCCCGGACGCGATGAACCACGCGATGCACGGAGGTGGACAGAGCCTAGGGTACGCCTTCGTCAACTACCACCGCCCCGAAGATGCGGAGAAGGCGATCGGTACCCTCAACGGCCTCCGTCTACAGAACAAAACCATCAAGGTGTCGTACGCGAGGCCCTCCTCGGAGGCCATCAAGGGCGCCAACCTGTACGTGTCCGGACTGCCGAAGACCATGACCCAGGCCGAGCTGGAGAGACTGTTCGCACCCTACGGACGCATCATCACATCGCGCATACTATGTGACAACAATGCCAACAGAGGCTTCAGCGGCGGAGAGCCGGGCATCTCCAAGGGCGTCGGCTTCATCCGCTTCGACCAGAGGGTGGAGGCAGAACGAGCAATACAAGAGCTGAACGGCACCGTTCCCAAGGGCGCGTCCGAAGCGATCACAGTCAAGTTCGCCAACAACCCCAGCAGCAATGGAAAAGCTTTGGCTCCGCTGGCAGCATACTTGCCCACACTCCGCTTTCCGGCGCCTCTCGGCCGCTTCGGCTCCGGCAAGTCACTATTGACGATCAATAAAGGCCTACAGAGATATTCCCCGTTGGCCGGCGAATTACTCGGCGGAGTGATCCCAGGCGCTATCCCGGGAGCATTGCCGGGCGCCTCCGAGTGGTGCATCTTCGTGTACAACCTGGCTCCTGAGACCGAAGAGAACGTGCTGTGGCAGCTGTTCGGGCCGTTCGGCGCCGTCCAGAGCGTGAAAGTGATCCGAGACCTGCAGACGAACAAGTGCAAGGGTTACGGGTTCATCACGATGACCAATTACGATGAAGCGGTGGTTGCGATCCAGTCGCTGAATGGATACACATTGGGCAATAGGGTGCTCCAGGTGAGCTTCAAGACCAACAAAATCAAGGCCATCTAAACACGCGCCGGCGGTCAGGACGGCACAGTCTTCCGGAGACGATAGACTCGACTTCTACATACATCATCCCGTCACCTCTTTGTTCGCCGTACACGTAAGTAGGTTAAGTTATCACAATATGGCCGGATGTGCAACGTGCGCATGCCCGGACAAGATGGCGGTCAACGGGAGCATCGTTCGCAATCATTCACAGAAGGTGGCAGCGCCGAAGCCTACTGCCGGAGAATACCAAGGTTCAGGCCGACACGATACATGCAATAATGTCAAGGGATGACATATTGTTCTGTTGTATTCTTATGATTAGGATTTATTATAGATCGTGTTCGGAGGCTGTGCGTGCATTAACACATTCTAATATATGTTGTGGACGCACAGCCTCGCAATGAGAAAAGCAATTTTACATGTTATAATATTTAAAAATGAAATATTCTCGAGTGTGTGTTCGAGTGAGGGTACATGCAATTATGGGATTCTCTTGAACAGTAGGCTCAATCGAGGGCCAAAAGCCTGCATTGAAGGCATCGCAAAGATGATAAAATAACACTTTCGCTTATGAACGGTTGTGGTAATTCGTGAAATAGTTATATAGCAAATAATAATATAGCAATAATATCATAAATTTTTATATGAAGTAAAACGATCCATTTATTACGTAACCATATCGTATTGTACTTAGGAATGTACCAAAATGGAGGAAGCCATCTGACGATTGCCTAGGCGGGGGCGATGTAGCCTCAACTCACTGTCATATTGGGAAACAGACAGACGAAAAGCATATAATATTTATAAACAAACCTAGACCCGACTGTAAATAGTTTAATTATGAATTCAATTCGCATAAGTCCAGGACTTTCTTTTCAAATTAAAATAAATAAATATAAAAATGTACGCTTACTGAAAATTAAGGTAGAAATATGATTGGTATTATATTCCCAATTGTCATATTGTGATATTAACAATGATCTCATAATTAGGAAAATATATAAAGAAAAACATTCTTTTCAAAATTTTTAATATAATTTATTAGTTATTATTATTATAGATTCCGGCCTTTTAATATCATTTTGGTGCATGAAAAAAAACAAATTGGAAAAACCGAATTATTTCCATGAATTAATGCTCAGAATTGATTTGTATAATCGTCAGATACCTGAGTAAATTTCGTAGCTGGGGGAGGGGGGGGGGGGGGGGGGGGGGGGGGGGGGGGGGGGGGGGGGGGGGGGGGGGGGGGGGGGGAAAACTCAACTCAGATCAATCATAAATAAAAAAAAATATAATTAGTAAAATTTTAAAACAATTTAGTAAAAACAAAAGGTTGTATATAAATGTTCCATTTCAATAAAAAAATATATTAGAATTATAAGTCTTCCTAAGAAAGGACACTAAACTGAAACTTTTCAACCCTGAGGTGCCATAAAAAATACAGGGATGATCTTTGTGTGTCTCATTTCTATCCCAATTATCATTGAAATGGGACATTCTGTATAACTTTAAATGGAACGTCTGTTTGTTTCTTAATATTTTAATCGGTGAAAAAAGGCTATATGGCACACGGCCATCGTAACTGTGCACCCGTATTAAATGTTACTTCACCATAACTATCATTGAGTCCAAGTGCACAGTTACAGTGGTCCAGTGATAAATCTCGAAAAGGCTTTCGTAATAATATTACCTATATACTCGTAATTAATAAAAAATATATATATCTATATAATAATATTAAGAATAAGATGAAAAAAAAAACTAATCATGAACTGTGATAGGTTTTGATACAATTTTAATTAAAAAGAAAAGTTTCACGGCGTTTGACACTAACCTTCTTCGGCGTTTTGTACCACATCTCTGAAAATGGTGCTTCCACAATGCTTGTACATTATTGTAAAAATAATGCATTTATGTATAAACAACAAAACATCAATTAAATATTCAGGCTACTTCCAGAACATGTATTGCTCAACTGACGGGACGTTTAAACCAAACTAATCCAAAAATACGACTAGGACACTTAAACCCCCCAGAACAAAAGACTGGATTAATTTGTGCCAATTGAAAGTAATTTAGTCAATTACCAAAAGTATATTCAAAAATGATATATGTGTAAAATTCCCACACATAAATCCATTGGAATTATTATGTAAGAAGTATTGACTCCCTTTGGTAGTCTCAGAGATCGTTTCTTTACTCTGGATCACGATTCTTACACTATAACAGTGGGCTTATCACGAATTTTAGTCTGGCTTTCGAACCGAGTTCACTTCAAGCGATTTGTATGGAAATTTGAGCAGCGCCACCGCGTGCGGATTTGGAACTACAATATTTTAGATGCTTTTTGTTAATTTTCGAACGTCTCGATCTTTCGTTCATTTGATAGATTGCTGGTGCTCGTTAGTCGTTAGTAAAAATTCATGATCCCGATTGCTAACGGATCCGTTTTACTTGTGACAGCTCGATTCGAAAGCCAGACTAAATTCGTGATAAGTCCACTGGATATAAGACGTAATAAATTAAAACTATAGAACATAAGTCCCGAAATTAGTCATTAAAATCCGGAAAAGGTCTATCAGTGGTACAAATCGTTCGACACACAATTAGGTTAGCTTTTTGAGAGATTTTCGAGTGAAATTACGCTTAGGTGTACCTCCTAACCGATCGGAGGGCGAGGAGGGACCGATCGTGTACGTTTAGATGCCGCAGTCTATCCGTGTGGGGCGGATGCCACGCCAAAGTATGCTAAGCCGGCGAGACCTACACAAAAAAAAACATCGAACTTAGATATATTATATGTATTTTATATATATATGTATCGTGCCGTCCTAACGACCCTACGATTTTTGTAAAAAATAAATAAATAAAAAATAAACTTTATTATGTAATTAATGTTAAAACGTGTTTTTGTAAATGAAAATAGGCAAATTTATGCATTTAACGGGTTATTCGAAATTTACAAAATTATTATTATTATTATTGTTGTAAAAGTGCAATAAATAAATAAATAGTCGGTAATTTATATTTAAAAAAAAATTATTATAAATTTTTTTGTGTCGGCTAATGGACATATTCCTTAGAATTGATTAAAGTTAGGATTTTTAAGCGAATTAATATGATTTTACATTTTAAATTATAAAATTAAAATTAATCATTTTAATTTATTAATTACTTTTCTTTTTTTGTAATTAATTTATTAGTAATTTATATTTTTATGTGTAATATTTCCAAATTGCGTAGACGTCGTGTGTTTGTGATGTTTTTTACCTTGAAATTGAGTCTAGTTCCTTTTATTTTCTAGTCAAATTATTATTATTATTATTATTATTTATTACTTTTATTTTGTCATTTATTTCACGTGAGCGAATATAGCAACAAATGACAAAATGAACGGAATTAAATTCTGTATTTAATAAAAATTAGTATTTAAAAAGAAAATAAAGCAATTCGATTATTATTATTATTAACGTTTAAATAAAAAAATTGATAGTTGAGATTTTTTTTTTTAAATAATAAGTGTTGCATGTATGGTCTTAGATGATATATATATTATATTATATTATTATTTCTTATTATAATTATAGTTAATTATAATTTGTGCAATTAACTATATATTTATACGAGGTGTTATTATGTCAAAACTAAATATTATCTATTCGATAACACCCTATATATAGCTCTATGTATTAGTTTAATAATTTAATTTATAGTGAAAATTTTTAGCTCGAATTTCGGTATTTCAGCAACCATGGAAGCTTTTTTTCAAAACTTACTTTTCAAAATAAATTCGTTTATCGTTTGTATTATTATATGTGTGTTAATATATGTAATATTGTTGAATCGAAACGAAAACACCAATTGAAATCACTGAAACCTCATCGAGTAAGTTAGTTAAGGTGCATAGAAAGATATTTTGGAAGGAAAATAATTATAAGGTTTAATAATAAATGTAAGTTGTCGCGAGCAGTAGATGTTAGTAGAACGTTTTGTAAGTTCCTTTCTCCTTTCAAGTCCTTTACTGTTATTGCTATGATGGTATTATTGACTCTAGAAACTCGAGTGTAGTTTAAACGTTACTTGAGTGCATTTTATGCTGTAATAATTACACTAGTTTACAAATTAAAATAAAAGTCATGTCCTTTCAATGTATTCCATATCGTTGTATTTAGTAGTAATAACTAAACGCAAACATATATTTATTTTATTTCTATCACGTCTATAAATCAAGTTCTTATTAAATCTTAAAACTTCTAAAATTTTATTGATGCTGTGTAGTGTTTAGTTAAATAAATATTTGTTTTTACAATGTCAAATCCTGATCGTTTTTGTTATGTATGTGGTGAATTTATAATATCTAAAAAGGATATCCCATAACGGAATCACTTAAAGATGCATATTTTGGTTATTTTAAAATGACGTGTTAGATTTTTTTCATAATTTTTCTGAAACTCAGTGCACCTCAATTGTTAAGAAAAAAAAAACGTTTCATTTGAAGGACAAAAACCTTGTAAACTAGTGTTATTTACTATTAAATAATAAATCTTAAAACACGATAACCATTAGACAATAATCAAAATAAAATAGTAATATGTTACATATACTTATTTATTTATTTATTTAAGCATAGTCACTTGCATGGTCTTACAGTCAGTTCCAATACACCAAATCAGGAGTCAAATACAAAAAATAATATTAAAATGTCAAAAAACTTAATAACTAAACAAAAATAATCTCAAAGCAATTTTACAATATACTGACCTTCTCGCAGAAGGCCAAGCATGCATTACTTATAACACTTAATTTGTCACTTATATATCAAATATTCAATTTAAACATTAATTTGCATTTATTCCTCTCTGTTATTTATATTTTAATAAGTAACGATTGAAACGATTTCTTATAAATGCGTGTAACAGAACGTAATGACAGCTAGGTGACAGTAGACAGTTGCAATGGATTATTATCATTGGTCAAAAATCACGTCAACAATTTTTCAAGCGTGTGATTGGTCTATTTTATTTTGTTCGGTTTGAGCGTAGTTTCAATATTGTACAATAAGCTGTGTAGTATATGTGCTGTCTCTTTCGCACATCGGTCATAAGAAAGAGATAGAAGCAAGCCGATTGACTTAAAGCCGCGTCTCCTGCGCATGTTTCTTCGAAACATTACACAAAAACATTGTGTACGAATACAAAAATGTGTATGGCCACGCCCCAATGTTTCGATGTTTTTGTCTAATGTTTCGAAAAAATACTCGCAGGAGACGCGGCTTAAGACGAACAAATGTCTGGCTGTATGTCTAAAAAACATACAAAAACAGACAATAATATCCTCATAGCAATAAAGCCTTGTACGCTATGCTCAACTTATTCCCTCTTTAAAGTAAATAAAATTAAAGCAATAATAAATATAAAGTTATAAATATACATAATATTTTTATATGTATTTATATGTAATAAATGGAAATATATATGTTGTATATGTATGTTATAGAATGTAAGTCAACGGACAAAATGTTCTACTAAAGGAAAAAGGACGAATATATGCGAACGCTTTTTTGTACAAAATTTCCAAAGTTATTGTATTCAAATTCTCAAAGTTATAAAAGTTCCGGTCTTAAGTTCGATTCCTGATCTTCTGTCTATATTAAGACACTAAAACTAAAGAACTACCCTCAATATAACGATTATTTCGATTTAATGAATTTTTCCAAATCCCTTAGAACTGCCCGTAAGAGCTAATGCAAAATATACCTTTTTGTAACGAATTCTCAATCTTTGCAAAATATAAAAAGAAAGTATTATTTACCTCTATTTAACGAAATCATTCGCTATAACAGTGAAAGCAGATTAGTACCTACGTAAAGTTGAGTTAAAACGAATCGTAGACCAACCTAACCTCATTGTAACAAATTACTTGATATAACGAATTATTTTCTGATTCCCTTCAGTATCGTTATGTCAAGGTTGCACTGTATTTGTGTGATTTATTTAAAGAAAAAATGCAGTCTAAGTGCAATTTTTAAATATAAAGAATTTTTGTACAAAAAAGACTAGATGTCCAGAATAACCCCACGCGACAGTAAAGGTAATAGCGAGTCTATTACCTTTTAAAGTATTCTTACTTTTTGAATGGTATTTTGATGCATTTTATAAAAATAAAAATAATTAATATATATATTAAAAAAGAATGTAATTGTCAGTACGCATACAATAAGATAGGCTATTACAAAAGGCTGTGAAATTAAGAAAGTGACGTTTGATCTTTATATAAGATATAATAATATTGCAATTTTATAAAAATTAAGGCGTTCAACCAATTTAAAGGGACGCGTTCAAAGCCCGTTTTAATATAGCTTTGAAGGTAAACACTTTGTGTTGGAAACGTGCTATAACTAGGCGTATTCGAGAAGTATTGAAATCAGTGACGTAGCTACTAACAGGCTAGACGGGGCAGTGCCAAGCCCAGTGGGCTTATCACGAATTTTAGTCTGGCTTTCGAACCGAGTTCGCTTCAAGCGATTTGTATGGAAATTTGAGCAGCGCCACCGCGTGCGGATTTGGAACTACAATATTTAAGATACTTTTTGTTAATTTTCGAACGTCTCGATCTTTCGTTCATTTGATAGATTGCTGGTGCTCGTTAGTCGTTAGTAAAAATTCATGATACCGATTGCTAACAGATCCGTTTTACTTGTGACAGCTCGATTCGAAAGGCAGACTAAATTCGTGATAAGTCCACAGGTGGCTTCTCGAACCCTGACGTAAATTGAACTAATGAAAATATTTCCCACATTTGGAATATAAATAAAACCAAATTCCAGGAAAGCGACTTTAATAATGGCAACTTATTTAAAAAATACAGGTAAGTCTCCAACATCTTTGTTTGAAACTTGCGGGGAACTCCCCTGTATTCTTAGTTTAGTGTATAGTTTAGTTTATTGTTTGCCCCAGGGTCTTTGGTTAGCTAACTACGCTACTGATTGAAATAATCAAAAATATATAGACAGATCTAGACGCGCATATAAACATAGTTATATTTTATTTCCACACAAAACGAAGTTGTTTAATAAATTTTATATTCGAATAACGGATTCACTGCAAAACTACAAATTATAATGAAGTCGTAAATGTAGTTGCATAAAAACGTGAAATTCATACCTATCCTTTATGTGTGGACTAGTTTTAATATTCACCAACAAAAAACAAAACGCCAATTCAAAAACTCATCTTGAGAAAGCATAACGGGTATTAAAATTTGCAATATTTTATAAATTAAATCCAACAAAAACAAAACTTTAAATAAAACGTCTTATATTTGTTATTTGTCAATTTTTTTAAAAACAATCATATATAGTAATTATTACTTAAATATAGTTTTAACTATATTTAAATAATAATTTATAAAATATGATAATGACGTGTATTCATAATAAGTATTATAAAACGTAATCAGATATTTAAAACAAAAAAATTACGGGTCATTTCCTATTACTTCTAAAAACTCGGCCCAGTCTCAATGGGACGAATAGCCGCACTAAAAAATACACGTCATATGTATCTGTAATATCTAATAATAATTATATCGTGACGTCACTGACTGCCCCTATTGGGATAACAATACTTAATATAATAATTATTATTATTACCACCAAGGTACCTGTGTAGTAGTAGCAATGATTGTATGAGAGAACAATTGTAACAGCGCTCAGAAAAAGTTTCACAACTTCGTATTGAGTTTTATAGAAATTTATCAAAATCAAATTCCAAATAAGTAATAAAAATTAACGGTTATCCTTCTTCAAAGTTGTATTAAAAAATGTATGAATGTGTGGACACCATACACAACAAAAAAAGCGATACAATAGGTCACTTGAGTATGTAGTTGATAATCTATTATCTGTCCCTTTCTATCACGTTTAACATAATGTTTAAACCGAGTAATCAGCTGATTTACCTATGACATGTTTTATGAATCTTACATGTTTCGTCGGTTTGCCTATATGATGACAATATTTGGTTCAAGGCTATGTATAAAAATAGATGGGTATTATAAGAGAAAATATCACACAAAAATAGTACAGAACGAATGAAACTTTTTTTGAGTAGTGTAATGTGACTGATAAATCGCTTGGTGAACGAATTGTGTCTATAAAATAGACAATCAATCGTAAACTGAACGTTTATCAGTTCATCGTTCAAATGAATGATGAATGACAAATGTGAGAAAACACCGTCTAACTTTAAGATTTTGCAATACAGCTCGTAATGGTGATATTTTAATGGGACTCGAACTTTGTCCGTCGTGTTGGCAGTTACAAGGTCATGTTCCGATTTGACTCGCTAATTCGTACCAATGTAGACCAATATATAGGACCAAACATTCCACTATCCCTGTCTCTCTGGTCTTCTCTTCCTCTTAGCATATTCATGGGTAAATTAGAGAGTCAAATATGGGCAATGGGACCTGAATGTCTTCCGCCTTGGTCACGCACAGCACAAATGCTTTTCACTCGAGTGACTAAGCTGAATCAAAGTAGTTAAGCCTAAATATGAAAAATCTTCCATAGTACATAATACTTCTAACATAAGTTAATAATCAACTGCGCTAATAAAAATATTTCGAATTAAACGTTCCGTTTCGACAAATCTCACGGCTGCTCAATTTCTTTGCTGCGATGTTTGTAGAAACGAAACGTTTGAATACATTTTTTTTTAATTATATTCTACGCACTTGTATTACATTGTATTACTATTATTGTAGAATGTAGTAGCGATTTAAGCTCCAAATAGGTAATCTATTAAAAATATAAATAACACCAAAAAACTTTAAAAGTACTATATATATAAAAAAAAACTAAACATAACGTGATATAATGTAATAGAAGTTTTATAAGGAAAGAGAAAGATCGTCCACAAACCCCCGCCTAAAGTGCTTAAGGATAACTTGAAATATTTTTATGGCGTAGATTTCGAGACATCGAGTAAATGTGTTATTGATTATACTTTGAATAAAAATAAAACACTTTATTTTGCACAATTTAAGCTGCCACAGCTACTATAAGAGAAATATTGCTCATAGCTACTAACTTATTCCCTTAAATTCCTATAGAAACTTCTAGGTTCCTTCAAAGAAGTGGCATCAGTCATTTTATTTTTTCCGATCATTCGTCACGCAACTAAATTCGAATTTAATTAATCAATGCTTCACTGTCTGCATATAGTAAACGTTTTTCGATGTCCATTCCGTTTTACAGAGATTTAACTGTTAGAATCATATTAGGAAAACATTACAAGAAGCCATTAAATTTTATGACAAGTTTCTTGTGGTATTCTTCTCGTCATACGCTTTTCCGAAGTCACGGTAGAGTCTAACGATTAGCAATAAAAACTACTTTTTTAATAAACAATAATAAACTAATTTCATTTATTATAATTTAGCAAAATTAACTATACTAGATCCATTTTAAGCTATTTTTATGTTTAAATTAATTCCTAATTAAAAATGTAAGCCAGCGGTTCTCAAACTTTTTTGGCGAAGAAAAAAGCCTCAATATAATTATAAAAAAACTGATTTATATGTATTTATGAATGATCACATTGCAATGTAATATTTAGTTGGAATATTTAGATGTAACCTTATAATCTCCCTTTGGTAGGTATTTGTTACAGTATTTTAGCCCTAGGGTTCCGCGGAACACACTTTGAGAATGGCTGATGTAAACTATTGATCACGGAACTTTCATTTCACTGAAACAAATATATAATAGACAACTCTATTATGTGTAGGTTAAACAATAAATTGTCAAATATGCCCTTGTAATACTAATTTCTTATCAGGGGTTATTCATAAATTACGTCTCACGAATTTCATGATATTCCCCTTCTCCCCCTTCCCCCTTACCCCAACCCCCCGCATCCCAGTATGACGTCACATATTTTGTAATTTTACACCTAGAAATTATTAAATTAAAAAAGCCTGTTCTGAAATTATTTTTATTCCCATTTAAATTATTTTTCAATAAAAAAACATCAAATAACAAACATAAATATGAAAATTAACAAAATAATGTTTTGTTACTTGGATATACATATGTATAGCCGCCATCTCCTTACTCACTTACTTTTAAATGAAATTAATTAAAATTATTTTGCTTATAATTCCCGCTACAACATTCAGTAATTTGTCTCGACGCGTTTCGCCACTTCACGTGGCATCATCAGGATACGTGCGGTCGCTTCGGCTTCGCTTCAACGACTCAACGACTTCATTTAATAACATTTCATTTAATATGGATTTCCGCAAAGTAACGCCTGAAACAACTAATTACACTTACTTTTATCTTTTCTTTCTCTATTATTAAGTTTTAAATAAATAAAATAAGTTTGTGATTAGGTTAGTTTTAATTAGTACTATTATCACAATGTCATTGTTTGTTTGAAATAATAATAAATACTTATACAGAAATTTCGGGTCACTATTTTCGGATTTTCGATATTATACTTCTATGTTGTTTAGGAGGAAGTGATGAGAAATACAATGATGAGGATCCCTCCCCTCCCCTTGTCACACTTCGTTGATCCCCTCCCCCCTCTTAACGTGTGACGTTATTTATATACGACCCCTTATAAGATACTGAGTGATATAATTTAAAACCAAATCAAAATAGTATATACCCTGACATCTTTCCAACAGTTATATCTCTGTGATAATTACCCTATGAGTGATGCAAACTGATTAAAATTGGAATTAAATTAGCACAAATATTAGGCAATTGTAAATCTACGAAAATCTCAACCATTCCTTGTAATATCCAATCAAACTTCCAAATGAATTTTTAGATTACTTAATTTAGGCCCGACGTTTACGACGCGTTTCCCGCGCAATGAATGGTGGCCATAGACAATGCGTTGTGTAAGATATAATACTCCTTAATGTTAGAAGAAAATATTTTACACCAAATTTGTGAAAAGCAATGATATTTTATAAATATTTGTCAGTGTTATTCCTCGTTCGAAATAAAAAAACTGACAATTTGATACAATAATTTTTGTATAAAAAAATATATTATCTTCCCAATATTCTATTCTAGAATCGATGTTAATTGCGTTAATTTTTTTCTTAAACTTTATTATTAAGTGTAGTCCTATCTATTTAACCGTTTAGTTTGTAGTGTGTACTTTTAAAATGTTGTACATTCAGTTCTTTTAAAACATTGGACAAAGCGCGCAGAAAGAATTATGACAATCCACAGCTTAAATTCGCGACGTGCGCTCGGAACGCAAGATGGCGGCGCGTTGTGCAATCGTTTTGATAATTCCAACTGAATGTACGTATTTTATAAGCTATGCAATAACCTACATGTAAGTTATATTGTGTCAGTTTTGTAATATTTAACTATTTTTCAATTAAGCTTTTGTGAGAGTATTACGTTGCACAAAAAATAGTAGAACACTCGGGTTGAGGTCGTCTCTGTCTGTCCTATGGCCCTGTTGAAGCGCGCAAGGGAGACAAGACGACTATCTCAACCTCGGTGTATTAGTTTTAATGTTTCCAATATTTTATAAGCTCCCTTTTTAAGAATTTTTGTAGGTTTTTTTCAAAATCTCGCCTCTAATACTATGAACAATTTAAAATAAAATTTGCAAACAAAATGATTTTGGAAAATTCTCTACTTTGCGATTAACCTGGGTATGTTCATCTTTAAGCGTACAACTCCACTTTGATAGCAAAATCTCGTCTCTGCCGATTACTTTAAATTTTTCTATAGTATATAGAAACCGCGTCGAACACCATAGTGGATAAAACAAACAATCCCACGACAAAAGTTGACAGTGGCAACCTAAAACGGAGTGCGCCTCTTTGCTGAACCAATAACCAGGTATCGCAAAATACTAAATACTATAGTATTCCTAACGTAAGATCGATAATTATTCCTCTTCTATACTTATTCAGTAGTTGTTCGCTGTTTTTATTGTAATTTTTCTCGTAATTTATGTGTCTAATTAAATTAATTTATTGGTATTTTTAAATAAAATAATTAACGAAAAAAAAAATTGAAAAAAATCGTCACATCCTCATTGTCTTTATACCTATACAATAGTTTTTACATGATATTTAATATCCTCGATGGTTGTAAGTATACATTTCTTGTTCTAAATATATGAAAAAATACAAATATATATGTCTTTCATTTATATCCTACATCTAAATCCTCACTCCAGTCTTCTTCTTCTATTAGCGGCTTCAAGACAATTCTGCCAATCTCGAGTATTACTACAGCAGCTCAATAAGAAATTATTAAATTTCAATTCACACGTTAATATGTCAAAAAGCTTGCAATCTTCTTGAAAGTAGAAGTATTGGAATAAGCCTAATAAAAGTGGGACCATCGAAAACCATATTTGTTATATTCCTGAATAAAAAAAAAAAAAAGGTGTGTGTGCGATTCACACACGATAGAAGTGAAACTTCAGTAAATCGAGAAAAGAATGAGATGAATATATATACCAAGGGTAGGATAATTACAAAGTTTATTCGTTTAAAAATGAAAGTATTTTGATTAATTTTAAAAGAAATTTTATTTAACATATGTTACATAATTTATTGGGTCGGCGCGAGCCGCTGATATACCCCCCCCCCCCCCCTCATCCACCAAAAATCGCGATCCACGTAAGACATATAGCCATAAATCGAGCGTCGACCAAAGGTCGGCGCGAGCCGCCGCCGATTTCCCCCCCCCCCCCCCTTCCCCTCCACACCCCCTCTCGCCATCCAAAATCATAAAAAAAAAATTTTAAAAAAAAAAACAAAAAAAAAATTTTAATACAAAAATCGAATAGGCCTCCAAATTTCGATCAGAATAACCCTTTACGCGGTCGCGCTGACGTCATCGGTTGTCGAGATATCGCAAAAACAAATTTTGAAATTCGCGCGCGAAACGTCAGATGTTTACCTGTCGTTTTTTCCGTTGCATCCGGTTTGAAATCACAACGATTCTAAAGAAGTTTCACTTCAATAAATGTTCAAAATTTTGTGGCAACACTTACCCTAACATAAACGCAATGGTTTGTCTATTATTGTCTATTGCTTCGTTCTTCGTTTGTTAGTTAGTTTTAATTATTAATAATGAACTAGTCATCTTCACATTTTTCTCGTCATCCCGGCTACTTCCAAACTGATCCCGGAACCCAACAAGGTCACTTCACAGGTGACTTGGAAGTGGTGGTACTGCCCCGGGTTAGCATACTGGGTTAATGCCATCATCAGTCTGCCTACCACTCTTAACAGTTACATTGGTTTTACATATTATTGTAATTAAAAATTATAAATATACATATATTCGCCAATAAAATGTTGCATTATGAATAAAATATAAATGCAGTTTTAACATGAAAAGCTGTTTATTTTCAACCACAATGACATAAGTGACAATTGTATTTTAATTATGTAACAACTTTTATTCTCTTTGACGTGTTATGTCACATCACACGGGAACTCGGTCGAACGGGATAAAAAGTATCCTATGTCCGTCTCCTGACTCTAACCAATTTTCAGCCAAATCGTTTCAGCCGTTCTTCGAGTTATAAATAGTGTATCTAACACGACTTTTCTTTTATATATATAGATAGATAGATAGAAATATGTTTCGACCTGCCTATACCTCTATGTTTAGCTTAAATAACTTTATCACTGAAAAAGCAATCACAAAACACTCAATCAGTTTAAATAAAAATCGTAATTTAAATCTTTGCGTGTGGACAGCAGAATTCGGGAACCCGTGACGTCAGGGGAGGGTGAGGTCATTGAACCACCCCATGTGCCCAAGGGGGTGAGTGACCGGGGGATGATTCGGCGTTGTAGAGTTTAGGATGTATATCTTCTTGGCAATCCATTTTAGCAAAACGCTCATGTTGGCCTACTTTCTTGTGTTAGTACCTACTTTAGCCTAGTTTTTCTGTTTATTAATGACTTCAGATATCGAATTAGAAGAAACGTGTGAATTAAAATTTTATAATTCTTATTGGGCTGTTGTCGTAATACTCGATATTGGCAGAATTGTCTTTAATAGACATCTGAGGCCATTAATAAAAAAAGAAAAAGACTTCAGATGCCTAATGAAGACAATTCTGCCAATGTCAACAAGAAATTACAAGCTTCACGTCAACCTAATTAATAAATTCCATTTAAACTGGCAGCTGACGATATATCTAGCAACATTGTTACAATGACCAACGAAGCTGAAACCATATGGTTTCAAAATCTAACAATCACAGCCATTCCTATATTAATTATTAAATGTAATTACATTCAATTGAAAAGGGAACTTTAGGGACACCACCCTAACGATTTGTTTTATTTTACCTTTTAATTTTGACCCATTTTTATATACAGTCATGTGACCGTTATTTGGGAGAATCTTTTGTATCGAGCTAGTTCTCTCTCCGAATTTGATTAGCTTTTGCGATCAGTCATTTGTCCAAGAAGGGAAATGTAAGGAAAGAGTGAGAAATAGGAAATAAACTTAAAAAGAACGAGACAAACGAGATGTGTACAGTAACAATAAAGTATAGGTTATACTGCTATGTCTAAAAGTGCAATGAAATACATAGTTATAAATGGACCCGCGATTTTGAACCGAACGACCCGCAGGTTAAAATCCACAGGTGGAACAGACACATACCTCCCATGTGCAACGTGTACTTTAACTAATTAGTACCTTTATTAATTTTGTAGTGTATATTAAATTTTTTGTTGCTATGGCAACGGGACCCTAAAAACAAATATATTACAGTAATGCCCCGCTTTACGCGAGGGATACGTCCCGGAAAAAACTGAAATTCCCGCGACCATAGAGAAGTTGATGACTACATTATGTTTATACGCACTCTTTCGTGTAATGCGGGGCAATTAGCGCGAAATTTGAATAGTGAAACCACGCATAACGGGGTCGCGTAAAGCGGGGTAAACTGTATAAATATATCAATTGTTTTCTAGAACATTGGTTTACAACAACTATTAGAATAACCACAGATATAAAATTTTAAATTTGTACCCCAGTGGTTCCCAAACTTCTTTTCTCTTGCAACCCACTTTTGCGCAGGCCATTAAGCCACGACTACCGTTATATGTCATTGCTATAACATTCGCTTCTTACGTATCAAAACACTAATAATACTGTAAATGAAATGAAAATCGTTTATTATCATAGGCACTAAAGGCACTTGCTCATCGTTAGACTCTACCGTGACTTCGGAAAGGCGTATGACGAGAAGAAAACCACAAGAAACTCGCCAATCATAGTCACATAGTAACTAAATTTTGCCATAATCCATAATAGCTATGAAATAAGCTATGAAAGAGAAACGAAGTCAATACCCAAATTAAAACTAAAATAATTTAAGCTATTCATCTGTCATTGTTTCATACAAAATTGCCCAAAATAAATTTCAAACTCAAAATTACTCTAAATCAGAGCTTCCCAAACTTTTTTCTCGTTGACCACTTTCAAATTTTTTTTGGCAAACTTGTGAACCTTCAATTTTTTTTTCGCTGAGGACCCTTACTGAGTCTCCCGTGGACCCCAGGGCGTCCATTTGGACCATTTTGGGAATCACTGCTTTAAATCGAAGAAATATTCCGGTAGAAATTACCGCAGTCTTCAGAAATTATAGAGGAACAAAGAAAAATCCAATTTTTTGATCAATTATTTATTAAGGTAATCCCACTTCTCTAATTCCTCTTCATCTCGTAACATGGTTTCCGACTACGCATTTGAAGCATGACGTCCCTGAACAAAAATTTAATTACTTACACATCAGGATCATTAGTCTCCTAAGCATTGTCTATGTATCCAATTCCAGTATGTATTCCTTAGAGCAGCGGTTCTCAAACTTTTTCGGCGAAGGAAAAAGCCTTAATATAATTTATAAAAAAACTGATTTATATGTACTTATGAATAATCATATTGCAATGTAATATTACGTAATATTTAGATGTAACCTTATAATCTCCCTTTGGTAGGTATTTTTTTGCAGTATTTTAGCCCTAGGGTTCTGCGGAACACACTTTGAGTATGTATTCCTTAGGGAGTCCTGTAATTAATGTGTTTGTGTTGTCTTAGTCCTTGTCCGCGTTACTACTTTATAACTAACTCACCTCGATGGGTGAACACATGCACCTGCAGCTCCTTCACAGTGTTAAACCTCTGTTGACATATTCGACACTTATAATGATTGCCGACCAACTGAAATCAAAATCCTTAATTATTTACTAACATAACTGTATTTTGCTTCAGCTGAAAACCGAACCCGACACCACAGCACAACAGACTGGTGTATCTATACTAATATAATATAGAGGAAACATTTGATTGTTTGTTTGTATGTATTGAATAGGCTCCTAAACTACTGGACCGATTTGAAAAATTCTTTCACCATTAGAATCCTACATTATCCCTGATGAACATAGGCTATAGAATATTTACAAAAATGTTAGGGATTCGTATGAAAACTTCAATAATGTAACCCAAAACAATAGAAAAAAATGATGTACTACAGTTTTATAGAGAACATCAATATCTACCAAAAAATCTGTGATACCATATTTCTATCTATCTTTTTCATGTTAAAATTTAAACTTCATAGTACTTTATATCTTCATTACTGAGCGAACGAAGTCGCCGGCAACAGCTAGTTATTTTATATAATACAAAAAAAACTATCATTCAAATTAGATTTAACTATTGTAGTGACGCATAGATGGCGCTGCACAAAGCTATAACACGCATTAGCTATATTTGGTAAAAATATACCGCTGTTGATTAATTCAGCTTCCAATTGAAGGCCATATACTTACATCAGCCAACGAGCTAGTGATGAGGCTTCTATTCTCATTTATTAACTCTTTGCTATGCGTTTTTAAATGTGTCAGCATATTGTAAGTATTTCCAAAATTTAAATGACATATCGAACATATTATTTTCTCTGAAAGAAACAAATATAAAACAAGAACCATCATAGACAGTGATGAAGATAAGCTGGAGTGCTGACCATGAGCGGAGACAACTGTAACCACAATCACTTGCTCCCGGTGGCTTTAAAATTGCAACACTTACTCTTCTGTGGTAGATATCCGTTCCCATTCCATGAGTTCTGATAACACAAAGCACACACATTGTACATGCATTGCTCCTCCAATAGCCGATCACAAACGCTACCAGTTTTTGAGTTCCTGAAATGAAAATCGTTTATTAGCATAGGCACTAAAGGCGTGGCACTTGCTCATCGTTAGACTCTACCGTGACTTCAGAAAGGCGTATAACGAGAAGAAGACCACAAGAAACTCGTTACATAAAATAATAAAAAAAACTGAATTTTAACTCAGAAAAAAAAAGTAAATAACAATTTATATTGAAAATAATAAATGCAAAAATAACTATCTTATAGTAGTATTATTGCAAAACTAATCCCACATTATGGGACTAGATACCATGTATTTCAGATAGATTGGATGCATAGGACGACAATGCCCCTATACAGGTAGGGTATTAATACAGGTAATACAGATAGATGAAAATGAAAATATAATATTGGAATTATCCGATAACTTCAAATTAGAATAATAACAGTCTGGCTACCTCTATTAATCAAAATGAGGTATTTTTAACCTGTTAACCGGGGAGCTTCCTTTCTAATTAGGTAACACAGAACGGGCGCATTCTTCAACTAGGACGTGTCAAAACGTCACACCCGTAGACCCTCATTTATATTACTATTTTTTTATTTATACTTAAAATAAATTAAATACTATGAAATATACCTACATTTAATGAAATGCAATGGAAAAAAACAAAATTTGACATGGTTTACGTTCGACGTATTTATACGCCCTGCTCGGTTAACAGGTTAATGACCACATTACATACCTTTTATCAACAAATTTGTAATTAATAGAAACCCTATCAATAGGCATGTAGGCAACTAAGAACTCGGAGCCTCTCTGCTTCTCACAACTCAATAAAACAGTGTTCTGTGATAACACCATGTCGCCAGTGTTCCTTTGAGGGTATACTCTATAGTTCAAATTTTTATTATCGGAGAAATTAGGCAACATACATTGAAAGTCATCAAATATCTCTTTGCCACTCAGATATGTTACTTTGGTCTTTCCACATACCATTGGCTCTACTTTTCCTGTGTAAAAATTGATACAGTTAATATTAAATTTTAAAAATTATCAGTGAGATCAAATTATGAAAAGATACATGAAAGTTTTTAGATATTTTTCTCAGTTATCAGGAAGTCCCCAGTTTTGGAACCTAATAATATATTCATTTTAAAAGTTTATTTAATTATAAATCTCTGATCCCAGGCATCAAAGCCAACCTCAAATTATAACTAAGTAATTTTAAAGATTCGACTTACCGGTAATTTTATTTTTAACACGACGAAAAACTAATGTCTTAACTGAACTGGTCATCACATCCTCACCAGACTCGAGTAGATCATCAGCTTTCATGTATTGTTCCACACAACATTTATTCCATCTTTTTATTTTCGTAGCATTTTCCAAGTTTTTGGGCATAACTTTTACGGGTAAGAAAATAGAATCGGTATAGTCTGGTATGTTCCTTTTATATTTACGCTTGCTGACAACGACATCTTTCCTTTTAAACTCTTTCTTCGGTTTTTTCTTATTTGGCCCAACATCTGGTATGTATTCTTCATCAGCATCGGGTCTTCGTTTTCGTTTCTTTTTAATGTGCATAGGATATTGTTTTGCAGTGTAAATAAAAGGTTTGTTAACCTTTACGTTGATCGGTTTTGTTACGTACTTCTGCACAATGTCTACATCTTCATCCAAGAACTCTACTTCGCCATCAAAAGCTTCCATTTCTACCACTAATATTTACTTATAATACAATTAATTATTAATCGGTAAATAAAATTTCTTAAAATGGCATGTGTCAAAGTGACAGTCAAGTAATAAATATTACCAATGCAAAATAATTTTAATAAGCACCATATTCATTCTAATATATTATTTATTCTATACTATTTTGTATTTGCTTCCCCTATTTATCTGGTTTTAGATTATATTTTAAAAATGACTACAATAGACAAACTGTAGCTCGTACTTCTTGGCCTTATGCGTGTAAAAAGAAAAGTAGAAGTGTATTGTCAACATGTCGGACAGGTTAGATATTTTCGTTTTGTTTTTATTTTTTGGGAAATCTGTGAGCATTTTGTTAGTAAAATCCTGATTTAAAATATAATTTCAAATATTCTTTAACATACACTCCTTATATTTTCTCGTGACAGCTTGCGAATAATTGGTTATAATCGTTAAAAATTAGACGCGTGTCGATTCTTTCACAATTGTTTTTCATTCATTTTGCAGTGAAGATTTATTAGTTGATATTGGCGATCAGAGTTTATCTGATTATAATATTGGAAATGATGAAGAAGACCAGCTATTGGCAGACGATATCGACCATAATTCCCACAATGTGCCTTCAAATGCTCGAGACTACGATGTTAACTATGCTAATCGGCAGGTACGCGCAATTGGTGTTTCTGTTATAATTTATAACTATTTAGACTGAAACATATTTTGAATACGTGTTCGGTTCAGTGACAAACACAAAAAATACCACTAAAGTTGTTACATTATGTTTTGCAATCCTTTCAATTTGAATGGTGAACACTTGTCTTCTCAAGTCGGGATATCAGAGACGATTATTATATCGGCTTTAGCTTAACACCAGAACTTACTTTACTATACTAATGCCTTCTTTTTGTCAGAGTTTGCTCCAATATTAATAAATATTATAATTATCATTTCTATGTATGTTATACGTACAATGCATAATGCAACTGCATGTCTGCAATATTTATGTATGTGGACTAGGGACATTACACAATTACTTGGATGCGCTTGCCCCACTCTGGCTCTGACCTGTAGGGTACCTAATCAAACCTAAAAAACTTAATTATCTAGGTACTAACTGCAATACTTAATATCCGTAAGAAAGTTCACACTCAGCAGTCGTGAATGGACACAAGAAAAAAATTAACCTGGGTAAGACCGCGGCTATAGTTTGCTAGTTACATATTATTTTAGACTGCTGCCCCACCCTGAGCCCATGGCTGGCTACGCCCATGCTTGGACGTTATCTTCTGAGTATGTTTCTTCTAATAATAATAATATTACAGTCCTACGCTGAAGAGAGTGTGGTGCCCAATGTGGAAACTAAGAACAAGTACGTGTATATAGCACCCCATCTAGATCAAGCGGCTGTTGTCCCACCACCAACGGTAAGTTCTAAGATATCAGAGGTTCACCCTCTTTGGGCTACTGAGATAAGGGAAAAGTTACATGTGAGATATAAGTAAGCAAAAATACTATTTGTTATCCCTACTAATATTATAAATGTGAATGTGAGTTTGTTTGTTATGTTTTCATGCAACAACTACTTAACAGATCATCATTAAACTTTGTACACATATTTTTGGAGGTACTGGGGCTTGGCTTTAGTTGAGGATCCGCAAACTGTACGAATAACGAAAAGGTTAGGTTAGAGTTAGTTAGCTCATCATCATCATAGCCCGTTATAAACTTGTCTTTTAAAAAATTAGTACAATTTAGAAAAAACAATTTTACATTTTCACATTTAATAAATCCTGGGGTCCTCAATTAAAGCGTAACCGGTACTGGAAGTAATATAGGATACTTTTTATTTTTTACTATAGTTTCCAACTGACTATAGTTTCAGCTGTTTGGAATCATATTGATTCATTTTAATAGAAATGATCTCTGACACTTATTTAAGCGTCAGAGATCAAGCGAGCAAAGCCACAGGTAAAAGCTAGTATTTATATATTCTTGTGTCAAAATTAATTATATATTGTATATTAACTGAAATATGTATTACTTTTCAGAAAGTATACAAGCAAGCAAGCCCCGCAGAGCCACTGCAGATGGTGCCGTCAAATTTTTCAGAGAAAAAAACACCACAAGTTAGAGATATTCCTGATAGTTTAGGTGTGGTATAGTTGTAGTTTTTTATTAGATCATAAAGCAGTGTTTCCCAAAGTGGGGTCCACACCAATTTGAAAATAGACTCGACACGAGTTTAACCCTTTCGCTTCGGGCCATTTAAATGCAATACTATTATAGATTTTGGTGCCAAATTTAACGAAAAAAGCAAATTCTTAAATAATTGCAGTAAATAACTATTAGATATAATTTCACTTGACAAAACTAAAATATCAACTGGGCGTTTGGTTTGGAATTTTAGAAAAACTAAGGTGGGACGTGGCACAAAAAAGGTTGGGAAACACTCAAAAAAGGCCAGGTCATTTATTATTTATATTTTCTGGCGATTTTGATGCTGGAGTTACACCTGCTTGTGAATGATTGAAGCCTTATGGTTTAAGCTAATTGTTGTTCATTGCAGTTCACTCAGGTTTTGCCATCATATATATGTATCTAAATTTATCGTCCATATATTAATATCGGAGTAACATAAGCCCTTTTGGTTTCAGATAAGGTGAAAGTGCCTCGTTCAAGTTTCCCTCGTCCAGCATTCAATCCCAGGTCGTACAATTACCATCGTACTACTTGGAGGAATCCTAATTATTCGCCATACAAGCTTGTTAATCCCCGGGTAAGTGTTTTTATTATCAAGGTTTTCGTTTTATATTTGTAATAATTAAATAAATTCTGTCAGATATACTCGCAGCTCAAATAATTTCCGTCTCCGTAAAACGAGTCGTTGTTTCACCCGGATTGGCATAAAGTCATATAATAACCTGCCCGATTATATTAGTAGCCTCCCTCTTTATCAGTTCAAGAAAATCATATCACACGTTAGATGAATATCTCATAGATAATAAAGCTTGGAAATAACCAATGTCATTTTATGTTTACCCATAGGTATACAATAGAATGACAATGCCCCTATACAGCAGCTGGTCTTATACGTCATAATAGATTTATTATATATTATTATGACATTAGTATAAGTGGATAATGCCAGTATACAGCAGCTAAATCAAATTGATAATTATTAAATATAATATATGACGAGTAAAAGCGCTCTATTGGGGCCCAATTACTAAAAGTAAATAAATAAAAAATAATAATGTAAATTTTGAGAGTTTCGGTCACTTTTACCATATGTATGTTGATTTATGGGTAAACATCACCACATACAGCAAGCCCAGATGCTGAAAGAATTGCATATGTTTCAGGCGGCAACAAGTGGACAACGACCAAAGTTCCCATCACCACAAGTACGTCCTGAAGTGCCTGTTGCTAAGCCCACTCCTAAAACTGTCAAACCTCTTCCTAATGTACCAGCACCACCACCAGCCGAAGTACCACAAGTTAAGCCCAAAGTGCCACAAACTAAGCCTGAAGTCCCAAAACCTGGTCCAGAAATACCTCAAATACCAATAGCATACAATGTAATTGCTCCTGAGAGAGTGGTCAGTCTGCAGAAGCCACTTCTGGAACCCCAAATTCCTGGATTCGATCCGAGGTTCGGCGTTTACGCTCAGCCGTATATTCCTGAAATTCCATTGACACCACAGGTGACCATTAGACAGCAGATCTTTGAACAAACTTTGGGAATGGAGCCGGAAGTTCGGATGTTGCCGATCGGGATATTGGGGAAGAAAGTGTTGATTAATCCGCATTTCAAAGGGCCTTTCCGAATGCCTCAAGTTGCTCCCAGTTCTGAAGGTATTATTGTATTTTATTATCTGAAATAACACCCTTTTGTATATCTGAGGTTATGCCTGAATAAGGTATATGCTACTTATAGGTCACTTTTATTTCAGTTTTGTAAGTTTCGCAGTTCAATTGGCTGGAAACATTCGAAAACTCAGACTGTTGTTTATTGCTATTTTAGTCAAATAACGTTTTATTTATTTTACTGACTGATTTTGACTAGTAAAAGTGCTCTATTGGAGCCCATTTACTAGAAGTAAATAAATTTAAAAAAAAATACTTTTATTACTTTTTCAGGTGTAAACTATGTTCCAACTAGAATACGGAGATCACCGCCGCTCCTGTCCAAAGAAGTAATTGAAAAGAAATTCGGTAAATATATATATATATATATATTTATATATACGGCGGTTTTCAAATGGATACAGTTTTTGTGGGTATATAAGCGATAGAAAGAGTAACGATATCTGCATCCCTTTCACACATGCCTCAACTTCGACACAATGAGAATATGGTTATCCCTTTCTAATGATTGATTCTTTCAGACCAAAGTCCAATATGTATCCATTTGGAGATTGTCAACTGTACTAACCCAATGTTTGTGTCATAAGCATAGACAAGGGTATTTTTTATGTATATATTTTAACATGAGTAAAACCATAGAGATAATAGAAGGATACGATAATTATATCTATATCTATACTATTATATAAAGAGGAAACATTTGATTGTTTGTATGTATTGAATAGGCTCCGAAACTACTGAACCGATTTGAAAAATTCTTTTACCATTAGAATCGTAAAAAATCCCTGATGAACATAGGCTATAAAATTATTTTCAATTGTTTTTTTTTTAAGAAATATTACATTTTAAGTTCACACAATTCGATGTCTATGCCTAATTTTATAGTATATTTCTTTTTTTTTGTTCCATTTAAAGGCAAAGGGATCGAGCCCATACAGCCAGATATATTGTATTTCACTTTATTTTAAGTTCACACAATTCGAAGTCGGTGCCTAATTTTGGCGGGCAAATGTGCTGTCAGTTTTTCAATTGTTTTTTTAAGATATACTTATTTCATTTTATTTTAAGTTCATATTGTAATTCATGCAACAGGGGTGTGGAAGGCATTTTCTGTTGACTGAAATATGAAACATCATTAAACTTCATAGTACTCTGTATCTTCATTATTATTTTAGACGTAGTCGCGGGCAACTGCTAGTAATTAATAATTTTGTAGGTAGGCTTTATAAATAAATAAATAAATAATGAGGTTAGGGGTTTTTACAGTGCTTAATTCAAGGCTTATGCAATTAATAATGTAATAATGATTCGTGTTTATTTATAGGCGCCGATTTGGACGAAGCCGCCGAAAAGTTCATAGCAGAACAGAGATCGGCATTAGCGAGTCGTGCCAGCAAGATGTACAAACGTGACCCGCAAAGGTGACTTTGTTTCTTTTATTACTGTCAAGTGGCTACACTCTATCAGAGAAATATCAGCTGTCAGCTGAAAAGGTTGCCAGGCAGACTGACAGGGTGTTTTCATGTTATTGCTTAAAGCTAATTTTGAAATACGACTAACTTTATTTGTTGCTGGTATCGGATTTATAACTGTTTATTTTACATGTTAGATGAATATCTTACTGATGAAAAAGCTTCGACATAATCTATGTAATTTTATGTTTACCCATAGGTATACAATAGGATGGCAATGCCCCTATACAGCAGTTATTCTTCTACATCATAGTAGATTTATTATATGTTATTATGACATTAGTATGTAAGTGGACAATGCCAGTATACAGCAGCTAAATCAATTTGATAATTATTAAATTAATAAATTTATTTCATATTGACGAGTAAAAGTGCTCTATTGGAGCCCAATTACTAAAAGTAAATAAATAAATAAAAAGTATTTAAAGCTACATAAATTTTACATTATAAATTTTAACACTAGATTAGACTAAATATAGATATATAAGTAACGTCCGTAACCCCAGTGTTAATTTTGCAGATACATTGAAAATACTACAATAGAGATAGAGAATGAGTTGGTAAGAGACAGAAGTGGGAGACGCGAGGATGATCTGTCAAGGAGGCAGGAGGCGTTCATTCATGCCAACAGAGCTGGGCTTAGGAGGCGGTATGTCTTGCCAATCATGTGTTATAATAATACTAATACAATAATCCCCCCCCCCCCCCCCCCTTTCCCGTAACGTTGTAATATTTTAAACAATTCCATTTGGTTTCAGCATGCGCTCCCCGTCACCACTGAGGCGTGTGAGAACTCCCCCGCTGAGAACGAGCGACGAGGTTTGTATTTTATTATATGTATTATAAATAAACTTTGTACACATACTTTTTGGAGGTACTAGATGTAATATAGGATACTTTTTATTAAAACTAAAATATATATTTTTACTATAATTTCCAATTGGCTATATAGTAAAACATTGAGTATAGTTCTGTTGAAATGGTATCTGATACTTATTTAATGACTTAAATGCGAGCGAAGCAGCGGGTAAAAGCTAGTTAAAAAATAAAAATGTCTATGGTGTAGTAGTCTATGTCAGTCTAATATCAAGTCGTGTCATCGTAGTTTAATTTATAATTTAATAAAGTCGAAGACCAATCAACACTAGTTTAATTCCAATATAAAACAGGTATTTTTGTGATTTCAGGACGGCGAATATCGTCGCAAAGTTCGTGAACAAGACATTTTGAGAGAAAAAGTGAACCGTGCAAAGGAAGTGAGACGAAGGAAGAATGCTACGTCTCAGATCAACACACAAGATAGGTGAGATGTTTATCTACCCGTAGGTATACAATAGGATGACAATGCCTCTATACAGCAGCTATTCTTCTACATCATAGTAGATTTATTATATATTATTATGACATTAGTTTGTAAGTGGACAATGCCAGTATACAGCAGCTAAATCAAATTGATAATTAATAAATTTATTTCATTTATTTTTGTATATGTATTGACGAGTAAAAGCGCTCTATTGGAGCCCATTTACTAAAAGTAAATAAATTTAAAAAAAAAAATAGAGAAGTGACATCATGCGTTTAGTTTAGTTTTTGTTTTTGTGATAATATTTCGTAGACGCGTTGCTAAATGTATGTGAATATTTTTCAGAGAGAAAGACAAGCAATCGGGCAAAGAGAAAGAAAAGGAACGGCAAAAGGAAAAAAGTATTGAGAAACGGACGCCGCCCTTGCAGAACAAGAACGATGAGAAAACCTCTCTAACCCCACCTCGTGACAACATCGACAAACAAGTGCAGAAGTCACCGGAAAGGAGTCAGACGCCTCCACTGCCACCACCTGCCAAAGTGGACGATAAAAAGGTGGATTACGATTTTGATGATCTGGAATTGATTCTGAACGATTTTGAAGGGATACTGTCCGATGAAGAGGACAGCGGACGATTTAAAGAACCTACTAAAAAGTAAGCTTCATTCTATTTTGTTTATATATCACTCGTTGTGATTAGAGCAGTGTTTCCCAACCTTTTTGTGCCCCCTTATGTATATAATGTATGTAATATAGGATAGGAAGGCATTCTTAAAATGATAAAGGGATAGATACTACACTTCTAATAAAATTACAAAAATACATAAAAAAAGTTTATTAAAATATAACTAAATAGTCATAGTACAAGTTTAGAACAGTCGCTATACATATTTTGAATTTCAGAACGGAGGAGAAAAGACCAGCAAGCCAGGGGAAAACTCAAGTCGACTTGCGTACAAAGATCGGCTCCAAGACCAACTCAAAACCAAGACAGAAGATTGTTTTTGATGAGACCAAAGAGAATAAGGATAAAGGTGCGTTGCTTTTGACACACATGAGACAGATGTTGTATGTAACATTCACCCTCACTATGCCTTCCTCCATCCAGGTTGACATACTCGGGTCATTATATCCCAGCTGATCACGAAACATGATTATATCACTTCACAAGTGTTGCATATGTTTGGATAACACTGTATCTATACTAATATACACTGGCGGCTCGTCCTAAAGAGCGCTGGTGCAGTGCACTCCCACGAAAATTACAGAAGTAATCTATATTTCTTCATAATACATCTATCCTTATTACATTACATTCATTCTATTCTACTATGCCTATACAATAGTATATTATATTACCTATATCTACGCGTATATTTGGCGTCAAGTTGTAACGAGTGGAGCGCCAGCGATTGTGCTCCTATGAAACGAAGTTTAGTACGATTCCTAGCATTGTATTCAATGAGTGCGAAAGAGAAACATCGACTCAGGCCGACGCGTGAAACAAAAGATTTCGTATGAGAAATTAACCTAATCTGGAGCGCCGCTCACGCGCGACGTTGCCAAACCGTGCGTTCGGCCGTGCGGGGAATGATAAGCATAGAAAAACGCTTAATTAATTCTATATCTGATTTTCACAAGAAAGTAATAGATGTCTTCGCTCGCCAAAAAGACCGGCGAATGGATTTTCTGTACAAATAAAATAAATGGTAGTCTCTAGTTTTTTGTTTATTTTTTTGTGAACCCCCATCAAAAAATGTCACGAGCCGCCTCTGCTAATATATAAAGAGAAAACATTTGATTGTTTGTTTGTATGTAGTGAATAGGCTCAGAAACTACTGGGCCGATTTGAAAAATTCTTTTACCATTAGAACTCAACATTATCCCTGATGAACATAGGCTATAGAATATTTTCAAAAACGTTTGGTATCCATATGAAAACTTCAATAATGTAACCCAAAGCGTGAAAAAAACTATTGACAATAGAGCAAAGTGATGTACTACAGTTTTATAGAGGACATCAATATCTACAAAAATGTCAGCGACACCATATGTCTAACTATTACAGTTATGTCACAATAACTACTTTTTCATGTTAAAATTTAAACTTCATAATACTTTATATTTTCAATACTACGCGAACGAAGTCGCCGGCAACAGCTAGTTAAATTATAAATTAATTGTATATTCTTTTTTTTAAAGATAAAGTTGAGGTGAAACCGACGAAACGTGTTGTACAAGTTGTCAAAGATGACCCCGGGAAGAACTCCAACGATAGAAAGGTAAAGGAATATATGCTATGTAATTATACAATAGATATGTAGAAACACTAGATAGACTAGCGACCATAGAGTACCATAGAGGCATACGTTTATAATAAATATTTTACTGATGAAAAAGCTTGGACATAACCATTGTCATTTTATGTTTACCCTTAGGTATACAATAGGATGACAATGCCCCTATACAGCAGCTATTCTTCTATGTCATAGTAGATTTATTATATATTATTATGACATTAGTATGTAAGTGGACAATGCCAGTATACAGCAGCTAAATCAAATTGATTTATATTTGTATATGTATTGACGAGTAAAAGCGCTCTATTGGAGCCCAATTACTAAAAGTGTATAAATATTTAAAAATAATCATTGGTCATAGCTCCTTGAGCTGTCAAAAATCCACCAATCACAGTCTCGCAACTCAATTGAATTTCATTGAATACTTTCGTGTAGTAATCGATTGATTGATTACTTTTTTATGTTAGCATTAATTGTATACACGATGATTTTCAAATGGATACAGATTTAGTAGGTATATAAGCGATAGAACGAGAAACGATCGTGGTGTCGTGAACGGTAAAGGAGATATCTGCATCTCTTTCACACATGATAAGAATATAACTATCTCTTTCTAATGATCGTTTCTTGCGGTCCAAAGTCCAATCTGTATCCATTTAAAGATGTCGTTTGAAAGGGACAGGCAGGCCTGTTAGAAATAGCCCTTAACACTTATTAATTCATTTCCAGTAAAGTTTTGTGTTTTTGTCCTGATTTTCATAGTGTAGATATACTCTGAAGTTGATTTCTTAAACTACATATATAATATGAATAAATAATTATAAATAATGTGGTATTTTAATTTCAGGAGGAGAACGAATCAATTATTAAACGTCAAAGAATCATATTTGATAAATATGATGAGAAATCAGAGGTAAATATGCATATAAATACAGTAATCCCCCCTATAAAGCGGTGGATTAGTTCCGCGCTGTACGAGGGTTCTAGTATAACGCGTCACGTACGAATGGTTCACGTTTAACTTAATTTTGTAAGAATACAATTGAAACAGTATGCAAATGTACGCGAAATTGATTGTGAACTGTACAGATCGTTATATGGGGGAAAGCACGCGTTATAGGGGGGATTAATGTTTATGTATAAAAAAAAGTCATTATTTATGATTGTTAATTAATATATTTGGTTACTAATTGCTGCAAAGCATAAGAAACGGCTGATAATCTTCAAATGGATACAGATTGGACTTTGGACTGGAAGAAACTATCATTAGAAAGGGATAACTATATTCTTATTGTGTGTGAAAGGGGTGCAGATATCTCGATCTTTCTTTCTCTTATATACCTACAAGAACTGTATCCATTTGAAAATCGCCGTGTGTACTAAAAAGTAGTCAATACAATTCCCGTACTCTTCGTTCTTAGTATTATTAATTTAATTGTTTCTATATTCTAGAAAAAGTCTGATGAGAAACCCAAACCTCCGGCTGTGCGTCGCGTCGTGATCCAAAGGAAGGAAACCAAGAGCGAAGTGTCGAAGGCCGCTCCGGGTCTGTTCTCGCGAGCCATCAGGAACATCCCCAAAGTGACTAAGGGGGAAAGGACAGCGAGCAAGGACGAGCCTCAGGTGTTTTACGACGACTCGGGCGAAGAAGACGCGACTAAGGAGCCGTCTAAGGAGTCGTCCATGAAGATAGCGGTTGTATCCAATTTACCACATGGGATGACAGACACGCGATTGAAGACGTTGGCTGGGGACGAGCTGCAGGTAAAATATTTATATAAAAACATAAGTTTAGGGGCGGTTTCAATCTTTTTTTATTCAGTTACATTTAATTGGCTTGTGTGTGTGTATGGAAAAGTGTGACCGAGTTGTAAAGGTTGAGTGAATTGTTCATCTATGGCAGAGTGGTTAGCACTCCATTATTTTTTGAAATTATACATTTATCAATATTTTTAATTAAACATGTTATAAAATGTAAACTTGTACAAAAATCATATTACACGTTAGATGAGTATTTTATAGATAATAAAGCTTGGACATAATCTATGCCATTTTATGTTTACCCTTAGGTATACAATAGCATGACAATGCCCCTATACAGCAGCTATTCTTCTTCATCATAGTAGATTTATTATATATTATTATGACATTAGTATTTGAATGGACAATGCCAGTATACAGCAGCTAAATCAAATTGTTTATGATCATTTATTTTGACGAGAGTCAAATCGAGGTGACGTGCAGAAGTGTTTTTAAAAAGATTTATTGACAAGCAGTACTGACTTAACTCTAAGAGTATTACCAACTAAGTGAACAATCAATCTTTTCCCTACTGATCTTTTATACTAACTTAGATGCTGTTATAATTCCTTCATCCAATCTCCTGGGAAGGAATCCTTATCATTTTATCTTGTATTACACTATTTCTATTAAAATTCTATGGCTTCTGCTTATATAACTCGAGTAAAAGCGCTCTATTGGAGTCCAATTACTAAAATAATATATAATTAAAACAATCCCCTTGTACTGTATAAAAAATTATTTAAATGAGGCGGGGGGGGAGGGGGGGGGGTCTCGATGATCATGGTATCTCGCTCTAACATACCGCGCTTTTAATGGGGTAGATATGAGAGATTGTGTATTTAAATTTGACATTAGTCCGATAATATAGGGATTAAATGCATAAATCCAGTCATTAGCTGGTCTATGTATCCCTTTATGACTTGCGATCTCTTTTCCTAACACCTTGTTTTAGATATACCACCTGCATATAGGTCATATACTTTGATGTAGAACAATAATATGAAAAGTTTGATACCGCCTTCGTTGATTTCATTGTATCATAAATTAAGATTTCTAATGTTAGTAGAGTTATTGGTAGTATCAACTTGACTATCTCGTGATAAGTACGGTTTGATGGCAGCGTCTAATTGGTCATATACAACTGGACATATGTACTTAATGAATGTGTATGTGTATTGGAGGGTTTACTGTATTAAATATTAAACTCGATTTGTTACGTCTACCCGCAAAAATATATTATAAAAAGTATTATTACAAAGCGAATTAAATTTTAATTATAAGATAGTATAGTATAGAACAGCTCGAGATAGTTGAATTTAATATTATAAAAAAAAATATATATATAATTTTGATTTTATAATAATCGCAAGTTAAATTAATAATAATAATAAATAATTTTAACAAATGAAATATCACATGACTAAGTTTAGTTTTAGCTTTTCTTTTTTTATAGCTCTTGTTCATCTTTTATTATTAACACTAGAAGTGTCGGGCTGCATACTATACCTTTAAAGACCGCAGCCGTCAATTTTGTTTACTATTAGAATATCGCTGCCGTCACATTGACGTAAAAGAATCTCATATGCCACAAATATAATAATGGTTTTTTATATGGATTTAAGCTTACAATAACAAATTAGGAAAAGTAATAAAATACGAAAAGAAACAAAAACATAGTTTGTAAAATATTTAAGAATGAAATCGCCGTGCCGTCAGATTGACGGCGTTGGTCTTTCTAGTGTTAATAGTCTCAGAGGTACAAGGAAGACAATTTTGTCAATGTCGAGTTTTCTAACAAGAGTCCAATATGAAATTACTAAGTTCTAATACACGCGTTAACCCTCATGTCAAAAAAAATCCATAACTCTATTAATGTAGGTTTTTTTTAAATATAAATATGAAGACAATGTTTTTTTTTTAACTTTCAACTACTGAGGTGGATTTAATTTCACGTAAATACTGACAAAATAAAATTAGAGTAATTTAAAAAATTAATTTCTCAAAACCTGAGTAGTTAAAGGTTAGTATATAAAACTTTTTCTTTCTACTTTTTAATTAATTTAACGGATTAGTGATCTTGTTTAAGTCGGTATAGGGGAGGTGACTGATGTTAAATAGGATGGTATGGTGAACGAAATAATTGTATTTATTTTTTGTTGTATATCATTAAGTGGTTTTTATTATATATTATTGTAAATATTGAGAAAATGAAACTGTATGTATATATGTATATATTTGTTTGTTTCACGAAATTATTTTGTGATTGTTAAATTGTTCGTGTGGAATAGCAAAAAAATAATATATGTATGTTGTTTTTTCTTTTGTAATTGTTATTGTATATTTAATAAAAATGTTCAAATAATAATAATAATTAAGCTTCTATAGTGAGATAATTATTATTATGAAAATATAAAATTGAATTGTTTCAAAAGAGTTTATTTGCAGCTTCGAATGTAAATCAATACGAACGTAAGCCGCTTAAAGTCTTTTAACTTATTCACGTATTGTAATTATTTATATTAACCCATTTTACTTCCCAAGCGTCGAAAATATTGGCATTTTTTGATGAAATCTTTAAATTACGTTCGTAATATGTTAGGAAAAAATAATATGACACAAAAAAAAATCTTTAACGCTGAGTCAGCCTGTCCTATAAAATATAACAATGGGGTTATAAATTATATTTTGTTTTTATTTTTATACCATATATATATATTTGGTAGAAATCTAAGAATCAGTTTTATGTACTTTGAAGTTGGTTACTGTTTTCTTTTACGGTATATAAAATCGGAAAATAATGCTTTTTTTTGAGGCAACAAAAATGATCAATTTGAAAAAATTATTATTTCAAAAATTATTTCATCAGAAACAATAAAAAATAAAACTCTTAATAGGTTAAAAGAAAATTGAATAGTGTCTTAAAAATAGGACAGTGGGAAGTAATGGGTTAATTATTGTAATAATTGTAATTTATTAACTAGTTCTAATTTGTTATAAGTAGCAAGTGCATTGGAAATGAATTTGAGTTGTGTTTTTGGCGCGTTTATTGCAGAATTTGGTTATGGATAAAGAAGCACGCACGGCCAAGATCACGTTCAGAAACGCAGCGGCCGCGGAAACGTTCAGGAAGAAGTTTAATTGTAAAATGGTAGCCGCCAGTCGGTTGACTGTCACGTTGCGTTAATCACGACGCCAAATGACCTTTGGGCTTATCACGAATTTAGACTGCACGAATCGAGCTGTCACAAGTAAAACGGATCCGTTAGCAATCGGGATCACGAATTTTTACTAACGACTAACGAGCACCAGCAATCTATCAAATGAACGAAAGATCGAGACGTTCGAAAATTAACAAAAAGTATCTAAAATATTGTAGTTCCAAATCCGCACGCGGTGGCGCTGCTCAAATTTCCATACAAATCGCTTGAAGCGAACTCGGTTCGAAAGCCAGACTAAAATTCGTGATAAGCCCACTGGACTCGGCCATTTGACCCAAGTCATTGTTGCGGTGGAATTAAGCACATTTAAATTTTGTAAATCGTGCGAGCGGGACGGAAAATATCGCCTGCTCGCTTCCTCGTGTATATTACATCTGATTGTTGAGTTTGAAAGTTTATACATAATTCATTCTACTTGTAAAGTATATTTGTGTGTTTGAATGTTCTTTCGTTTTCTGACTTCGTTTAGGGGAAGTGGGGGACGTTATTATTATCTGGATCCCACGTCACAAGGACCATGGAATATCGTACTGTAATTTTACTTTAATAATAAATAATAATAAATCCCTATTTCTTTTACTGGTTTTTAATATTGAAAAAACTTGACTGTCACGTAAAGGTTTTGCGCAAACTTTTTCAAGGTTCTGTTTCATTCGATTTTCAAACTATATTTACAGGAAAGTTGCGTTTTTTTTTTCAATTTCAAAACCAGTAGTCTAGCTTCAGTACATTTTTTATGCTTGTATTATAAATAAATAAAATATATTATAATCTGTTAAGAATTAAAACATCGAATGTGAATTGTTTTTCAGATGGGTAAAAGTATTGGGTTTTTTTTAATAGAAAAGTAGATTACTCGACTAAGGCTCGTTCTCCTAAGAGGCGTTTGAATGAATCGACCGGTTCTATTAATCGGAGCTAATATTTTAGCAATTTATATTATTTTTTATTATATATATTTAATATATTATTATTTAGCAAATATAATTCTTCATCTTATGAAAATGGTTTCTGAGATACTCAATACAGTAATACCCCGCTTTACGCGTGCTTTCACTATAACGCGATATTCAAATTTATTATTAAATTACGCGAAAGAGTGCGTATAAACATAATGTAGTCATCAACTTCTCTATGGTCGCGAGTATTTCAGTTAACGCGATTTTTTCCGGAACGTATCCCTCGCGTAAAGCGGGGCATTACTGTACAACAATGAATCTACACAAACTATGCGTAATAACTTTGAATAGCTTTGTTGTAAAATTGAAATTTTATAGTTCCCTTATTAATAGGACCCGCCGATATATGCCTTAGTTTTTATTAAAATTAAATTCAACTTGGTTATGAGCGGTGGAACGTTTGTGAAACAATTTGGTTTAAATAAAATATGTTTTTTTTTTCATTATATAACTAATAGTTTTGTTTCTAACATTGTATCTGATAATATATGTTTTATGTATGTATGTACTAAAAAATATATATATATTTTAAGTTATGAATTATATCTTAACCAACTTATTGTTATTAACTGTAGCCTGTAATAGACCGAAGGCTCTCATAGTTTGGTTTAGGGGTCATTCATTCAAGTATTACGTAAGCGCTTGAGGGGGGCTGCTTTGCTTATTTTTGATGACATGGTGGGTTGGGGGGGGGGGGTCGATATCGTGATTACGTCAGCAATTATATCAATAAAAAAAAAGAATACATTAAAAGAAAAATGCATATAGGTACCAATGATTACGTAAGCATGGGAAGGGGGGGGGGGGGGGGGGCGGTTTGTTTACTTTTGCTGACAGGGGTGGGGGGGTAAATAATTGCAAAAAAATCTGCTTACGTAATACTTGAATGGCCCCTTAGTACAGTGGTTTAGTGTAGCCACTTTAGCCACGTGAACTGAAATAAACTGATAGCTTAGTGTAGTTTCAGCTGTTATAATTCAAGTGGCAACTCTTGGTCAATGGGGAAGCCTTTACACTTGTTTGTTAATTAATTTTCCATTGAGTTTTCGCATTTTCATTAAATTCATAGCCTTATAATTGGTATATTTCAGACTCCAAAAAGTGCCTGTATGATAGTTTTTTTTTTTTTTTCAGAACAGACGTAAAAATTTTTAGTGTGTTTTATGTATTTATCTATTAAGAAAATGAAAAGAAACTATCGTCCAAGTGCTTTTTTTTAGATTAATTAATATTAAGTCGTGTTTTTTTTATTGAGTTTTATTGAGAAGATTTCGGTTAAGCTTTCGCAATTTTATGGACCAATCTTCTTCAGTAACTTTCACTCAATAAATCTATGTTTTACAATCGATGACTTGTAAAAAGCAATACATATTGTTTCTTTAGTTTTAAGTTTTACAGGCGTTGAAATTAATTATTGAAGACATATAGTAGTGTTCGGGTTTATTTGTGGACTGGGTCAAACTTAATAAAACTATGGCTTTGTTCTGTATTTTTATTGGTAGCGATCAAGATGAATAAACGCATTGATTGAAAGTCAAGTCTCGTTTAGATTGTTTCAAGAAGTATCTTTTTACTGTAGTTTGTTTATTTTGCGTTTTCGGCGATAGCTCGAAAATTGATACGAACAGAAAAAAATATTTATATAAGTTCACATTCAGTACACATTTCCGTTAGTTCGGTCTCATGTAATTTGTTTAAAAAATATCGTATTTTAAACAAATTATTTTGGAGCTATTTAAAAAGGACCCATTAGCTTTAAAATAAACGTAAAAGTAAAAATTATTTGCAATAATTCGCGTGTCTAATGATAGAAACGTATTCGGATTGTTAGTTGAAAGTTTATAGTTAAGTCGTTGTGATTTTCTAGAGTCTTAGGAAATGAAAGTCGATTGATAATACGTTGAGAATCGATTGTAATTTTATTTTTGGTTTGTTCGAATACAAGAGCGTAAATCCAATTGAATTTATTGTGGTTTTTGTCTTAGTTAGTTAGTTCTCGATCGTGTCTTGTGCTTTTTTTTCTTCTCTTTGTCATGTCAAGTGGTACTGACGCTGGTGGAGCATGAATTAGTTTAGTAGAATGAATAAATTTTGTTTTATTATCAACTGAACTGTTATTTTCTTTTTCTTTTTTTGTAAATTGAAGTCCTATTTTAATAAAAGTGTATGATCTCACAAATATATATAAATTTACGTAAATATTATGATTGTTTTTTTAATTGATAAAACCCTACTTTTTGTATTTTAAGATTACTTGTTATATATTTAACTGACGTTGTTATTGCTTTTTCTGAAAAGTGGCAAAAAAAAGACTGAAAATTAAGTTAAATAAAAGTTTTTTATATTTTTTAAAAAAGTTGTTTTATTTATTACAATAATTAGAAAACACAACCTTAATACGGCGAATATGCCTTCCTTACATTATAAAAGTAATCACAGAATAACGACGGATTATAATTTGCTTTTTTCAGTGCGACCGATTTTCAATTTCAAACATTAATTAATAAAAAAAATTAATTAAAATCCGTCATTATACTATGAATATGAAATTTATTTCAAAAATACCCGTAATTGAATTTATGGTCAGATGTAGGCACAGAGCCTGCAAAAAAAATTTGTCATATTTGTTCCTTATAAAAGTTAACGAAAAATACGTTTTATTTCATGAGTCAATGAAATTCACTAACTGATAAACCGCGTGCGGGAATACTGTACATAAAATATCATGTAATTTTAGATTCGTATTCGACCGGCATATTCTTTGGGGCTAGTGTGGTTTTTAATACCATTTATCTATGTAAAAAGGTGCATCTTACAGCCGGAAAAATACGGTAGTACCTACTACAATATAGTAACTGAAAAGTTGGTCTCAATCTGCTAATGTAATGCGGTTTTTAAACCACCAATGTTTAGTATATATATATAAAATTTACTGTATATTTGATCTATATATTAAATTCGGAATCAAAATATATAATTAAAACGACTAGATATAAAAGTAGCAATATTGAAATATTCAGGCATCGACTCTGTCAACTTTCTGTACGAAGCAGTGAATTCTTCCGGATGCTGTATCCTATGAGAGATGAATGACAGATCTACTATCGGCATATCTTCTGATGTTATGCCCTGAAAAGAAGAATTATTTTCAGTATTGAATACACACAAAGAGGTATATCATAAAAATACTTACATCAAAAGCTAAATTAAATTCCAAAGGAAGCGGATTCTCTCTATAGGTAGCTCTTGAATAATAGACATAATAAACCGGTCTATTCAGTAGAACAGTGGTCTTCTCCACCGGCGATTCGAAAGACCACGATAGCACTGTTATATTATCACGTGGCCATACTATTATTGATTGGTGCGGAGGTCCTGGAATGCACAAAACATAAATATAATATTGCATCAAAATATAATTCTCCATTTCATGAAAATGCTTTCTGAGAAACTCAATACAACAACATAGGTTTTATTTATTTATTTAAAACTTAGTACATCTGTACAAAGCGGGCTTAATGCTTAAATATTTATTAAGAAAAAATGTGATATATAACAAACATAACAACAGTAACATAATTTACATAGATATATATATATATATATATATATATATATATATATACAAAGTCATACATATGATATCAGTGTGAACATAGGATCTACACAAACAAACTATGAACAATAACAACTTTAAATCGCTGTGTTGTAAAATTGTAATTTTTTAGATCCTACTATGGCAATAGAACCCAGCAATATAAAATGACACACAAATACATACGTACCGTTTACTGTAAAATTAAAAGTACATAAATTCCCATGACATTTCTTCCCTTTGAGTACGAACTCTGGTTTTGGTGTTGACACGGAGGGGGCTGACCAATCGACCCAAATACTATTATTGCTGTAAAATTGCAAATTGCAGATTGTAAAATCTTAAATCAGCCATTCTCAAAGTGGTGTTCCGCGGTACCACGAGTACGAGCATACCGTCCTATCCTATAATTAAAATTTCATTTAGTTTATATAATAGTAGTCCTTTTTATAATATATAGTCCTAATGTAATTTTGTAGGTAGGTGAAAAAATCTCAACTCTGTCACGCGGAGGTCGTGATCGAAACCAAACAACTCACACGTGTTCAATTGTTCTTGGCGTGAAAGTGGGCATGTCGCAATAAGCATGCGAGGTGCAGAGGTCAACGAACTGGCTGGCATTCAAGCGCAGCCCCGACGCCCGCGCGTGCTCCATCACCGACTGCGGCGTGTTCACTTCCGTGTGCGCCAACCAGATGCCCGTGCGTCTGTCCGTCTCTCTGTTCGCGTAGTCGTAGCTTGTTATTTCAGAGTGCTGAAACAGGTTTTATTACGCGAATAATACTTTTTACCAGCAATTGAAGATGATATTAAATAAAGACGAGGTACTCGTGTGAGATCGTGACATTCATTGATCTGTTTATTTTGAAATTTAACTGTTATTGTTTTAGGTGTTATGATTTCGACACCCATGAGATTTAACACTAATGATCTTTATACTAATATTACGTCCTGTTGACATAACATAACTTGCGACAAACTAAAATTAACAGCGCCATCTATGTATTTTTGATGACAATTTTAATTTATAAATCTACCACTAGATGTCGCGACAAAAATTAGCAAACTAAATAACCGCCTGAAATTATGTTAAATACATTTCACTTACAAACCAATAATGCCTCTGCAACACGCGCCTTGCATCGTTGTAACTTTCCATAGGTATCACCCAAACGGCTATACAAATAAGTGCGGTCACTAACACGGGCAACCATAACCGCGTGCGGGAATATAATAATTCCACACCGGACTGAAAAAAAGATTACAGTAATTTATTTTTACGCTTGGTATGAGCAAGATTAATATAATCACTCTAAAATAAATTTAATATCACTACATATACGTGACGTGCTAGCATACTAAAGACCCGTGGGCTTATCACGAATTTAGTCTGGCTTTCGAACCGAGTTCGCTTCAAGCGATTTGTATGGAAATGTGAGCAGCGCCACTGCGTGTGGATTTGGAACTACTATATTTTAGATTCTTTTTGTTAATTTTCTTTCGTTCATTTGATAGATTGCTGGTGCTCGTTAGTCGTTAGTAAAAATTCATGATCCCGATTGCTAACGGATCCGTTTTACTTGTGACAGCTCGATTCGAAAGCCAGACTAAATTCGTGATAAGCCCACTGATAAACTAACTTTTACCCGCGGCTTCTCTCGCATTTAAGTCATTAAATAAGTATCAGAAATCATTTCAATAGAAATGAATCAATATGATAACTATATTTTGTTGCTTGGCTGACACCTAACCTCAAATATTCAAATAGTTTTATACTGCACATATAAAAATGACAGACGAAAATAAATATAGAAAAATTTCAAACAGCTGAAACTATAGTCAATTGGAAACTATAGTAAAAAATAATAATATAATTTTTTTTAAATAAAAAGTATCCTATGTTACTTGTAGTACCTCCAAAAATGTGTGTACAAAGTTTCATGATGATCGGTTAAGTAGTTGTTGCGTGAAAACGTAACAAACAAACTCACATTCACATTTATAATATTAGTAGGGATGTTGAAATCCATATTCAAACCTTCAGTATGTACTGATATGTATATAGCATTCTATATACAGGGTGGGGCATGGGAAACTCCCACATTTCAGAAAAAATCGAAGTACCCTCATCTCATAGATTTCTTTTAGCAGCCTTTTGTGGGAGATTCCCAAACCTCACTCTGTACTTTACCCTATTACTGGACTATTTTGTGCGAGTTATGACTGAAAGTAGTGACTGATATACTACAGATATATTTACCAAAGGAATAGAAGACAGCAAGACCATCCCGACGTTGAGTATCGCGACTAAGTAGTCCGGCTTAAGTGTCGGCGACCTGCCCATTATCGGCAGCATCAGTGTGTTGATCTTGACAGCCATCACGAAGAAGAACATTTGCGCCGGCAAGCACAATAGTACTTCCAATAATAATTGCTGATGTGCTGAAACGAACACGACGTATATATTTAACTTACGGAAAAAATAAACCTTATACAGGCACGGGAATCTCCCACATTTAAAAAAAAAACTATATAATTGGTTGTTTCAGGCGTTACTTTGCGGAAATCCATATTAAAGGAAATTATTTAAAATTATTTTGCTTATAATTCCTGCTACAACATTCAATAACTTGTCTCGACGCGTTTCGCCACTTCACGTATTCTGATGATGTCACGTGTATCGTATGTCGTATATCAAATGTTATATACATTTACATTATATATATATATATATATATATATATATATATATACTATATATATATATAAACCAGTGTTTCCAACCTTTTTGTGCCATGCCCTCACTTTAGTCTTTCTAAAATTCTTATTCCCCCTTATGTAACCAAACACCCAGTTGATATTTTAGTCTCGTTAAGCGAAATTATACCTAAGAATTTGCTTTTTTGGTTAAATTTGGCACCGAAATCTAGTATTGCATTTAAATGGCCCGAAGCGAAAGGGTTAAACTCGTGTCGAGTCCATTTTCGAATTGCCCCACATTGTGAAACACTGTAATAAACTGTACAAAGTATATTCACCTTTAAATTTAAATCTTTTAATGCAAGTAATCGATACAAATGCAGATAACGACATAAGTACTAAAGGAACAGTGACAATGTATCTCATTGTTGCACTATTATGTACAAATAACAATACGATGGTCGCAGCTGACATTAGCAATCTGGTGGACGCCTGGGCCTGGGAGACGCGGCGAATACGATTCAGACCACACTGAAACACAAAGAACGATTTTTGACACTAAAAAAATCACTTGCACTTCTCTTAACCTATATATAAACTGGTTTAAATTTGCGAAAATTGTACAGAAAACAATCTTCAAATGGATACAGTTTTTGTAGGTATATAAGCGATAGAAAGATCGAGATATCTGCATCCCTTTCACACATCATTTTATACATATATATCATTAATATAACATTTATTATTATAACCACTGTGCAATCTGATTTATGAATTGTTATTTACAATTTTTTTCTGAATTAAAATCAGTTTTTATTTATTATTATTTTATGTACAGGCTATGATTGACGAGTTTCTTGTGGTCTTCTCGTCATACGCCTTTACGAAGTCACGGTAGAGCCTTTAGATAAACAGTGAAATAATATTGCTGATTAAAATGGATTAAAAATATAATTATCACAATGCATTGCGGCAATAGAAAGACAAGAAGAAAACAAGAAGAATGACACTGACAGACTAAACGTCAAAACCTCAAATCTTCTTAAATAAGTATTTTCGGCTTGTATGTAGAATCGACCGCCACAAGCCTATAGTGCCTATGCTAACAAACTATTTTCATTTAATTTCATGCCTCAACTTCGACAAGATAAGAATATAGACATCCCTTTCTAATGATTGTTTTTTCCAGTCCAAAGTCCAATCTGTATCCATTTGAAGATTGTCATTTGTACCTTACGAGATCTCCAGCGATCAAGCCCATGTGACATCAGCACGCTTCCAACGAGGAATGGAAACCAAAACATTGGAACTACCAACCACGAATTTGACAAATACCTGCAAAAATGAGACACGATTTATATGCTAGAAAATAATAATATACAGCCCGGCGACATTTACACGTTAGATGAATATCTTACTGATAAAAAAAGCTTGGACATAACCAATGCCATTTTATGTTTACCCTTAGGCATACAATAGGATGACAATGCCCCTATACAGCAGCTATTCTTCTACATCATAGTAGATTTATTATATATTATTATGTGTGGACAATGCCAGTATACAGCAGCTAAATCAAATTGATAATCATTAAATTAATTTCATTTATATTTGTATTTGTATCGACGAGTAAAAGCGCTCGATTGGAGCCCATTTACTGAAAGTAAATAAATTTAAAAAAAAATTAAAACAAACATTTTTTAAATATTATTTCATAGATTACTATCATTCAATTATTTCTTTTGACTGTATATATGTGAATATATAACTACAGTTAATAAGTGGAAGATAAAAATAAACACAGGTACTTGAATAACAACGCGTTTTATTATACAACCATCGGTGGGGACCGGTATGCAACGACTGACTGCAGTTGCGCCGTCACACGGCTCTGGGGGCTACTTAGACGCACTTCGGACGAAAATACGAACGTTTCCTACTCAGAAACACTGATTTGACTCAATGCTTATTTTACGGGCATTTAACAAGACTTTTACGGGCTTATAAATCAAAATTCACGTAAGCTACAGAAGTGACGGCCGTATCACGAAACTTCGGATATGCCTGAGTAGCCCCTCTGTCGCCACGTAATACTACATGTTATGGTTTGGTATCATTCCTTTCTTTTGATTCCTACCCTCTTCATTTCCTCTCATAATTGCGGGCCCACTACGTCATCCACCGAGCATGTGACGCTAGCGCCCTCTACTGACATGACTAGTGACAGTCAGTCTGCCGTCCACCGCCGACGCGAATTGTCGCCCTTGCTTGTGACAACGTGATAAAAAACCCTGTGTTGAACTGGATTGCCGGCCACGCGAATGTGAGTACACCCGTCTTTCCTATACTTTGTCCTGGTGTTTCTCCGAGCTTGATTTGGCAGGTTTAGGTATCCCCTGGCTTGGATGCTGGCCTGAGTAGATTCATTTACAAACGACACAAAACTCAAAGCTGCAATTCACAATCTAGATCTTGTGCACATACAACCCCAAACAACACGATACACTACAGATTAATTGGATATTGTATATGTCAACTATATTAACCCATTACTTCCCAAGCGTCGAAAACATTGGAATTTTTTGGTGAAATCTTTAAATTAAGTTCATAATACGTTGAGAAAAAATAATATGATAAAAAAATTTTAAAAAAATTTCTTTAACACTGAGTCAGCCTGTTCTATAAAGTATGACAATGTGGGAAAAAATTATATTTTGCTTTTATTTTTATTATATTATATATATTTGATAGAAGTCTAAGAATCAGTTTTATGTACTTTGAAGTTGGTTACTGTTTTCTTTCACGGTATATAAAATCGGAACATAATGCTTTTTTTTTGAGGCAACAAAAATGATCAATTTGAAAAAATTACATTAAAATTACGTAAATATTTGACTCAGCGGAAAAAATCATCAGAAAAATAGTATAAAAATACGAATTTCATCAGAAACAATAAAAAATAAAACTCTTAATAGGTTAAAAAAAATTGAATATAGTGTCTTAAAAATAGGACAGTGGGAAGTGATGGGTTAATGGTATACAATTCATATTAGAAAAAGCAATGTCACCTCAATTGTCCAGCGAACAACACCATCAGCGCCGTAATTGAAACCACAGCGACAACCCCCATCGCAGCCGCCACCACACGCAATACAGAGCTTATTAATAACTCTTTTATTGTTGAATGTCCTGAAAAAAACAACAACATACTAATAATGCAACCTACCTATACCTAAATTTTGGCGAATTTAAAAAAAAAAAAAAAACAAAAATTAAAAAAGTTATTACAAAAACAAAAAATGGTCATTTTCGATGATTTTTTTAAATAACTCGAAAAGTTATGCACCGAATTAAACTCAACAAAAACGAATCGATGCGTTTTTTAATACCTACAACTTTCTCATTTAACTTTTTCTGATCGGAGACATTGTTTTTTTTACTGTTGGCTTAGTAGAAGGATTTTTTTGACTGAATTTAATGTTGTATAGGTAGCTATATATTTTTGATATATTTTATATACATATTATAGGACATATATACGTATTTTATATACATATATATTACTAATATATTATTGTAACTACTGTGCAATCTGATTTATGAAATGTTATGCTTTTTTCTGAATTAAAATGTATTTTTTTTATTATTATTATTTCATGTACAGGCTATGATTGACGAATTTCTTGTGGTCTTCTTCTCGTCATACGCCTTTCCGAAGTCATTGTAGACGCCTTAAGTGCCTATGCTAATAAACTATTTTCATTTCATATCTAATCTAACATAATCTTTAGTTAATGTGAACAGTTAAATTCAGTGTATAACAATAAATAATAACAATAACAAGGTAGTAAAATATGTAAAAAAAAAAACAATACAAAAACTTACTATATCCAACCATAGACAAGTAGTAAAGAACGCTAGCAACACCGAACGCAGCTATAATACCATCGACAAGTAGAGCAGTGTCAAAACCATAATGAAACATCACAATGTTCAAATAGTCCCAGTACACTAAGGTTTCTGGGGTTTGTGCCTGAAATAAATTATGGAATACAGGTTAAGGTAACTAATTTAAAATTTTATTTCGGCTAATTTAACGCAGTGTTTGCAGCTTCGTCGCAGTGATGGCTACAAAACTTCAGAAACACCTGATCAAATAATTAAAATTAAATAATAAGCCTTAATTTTAAATTAAAATTCTAAAAGCCACATAACATAGACAAGTACATTTATTACACCCTTCTGAGTAATATTTTTATATACTAAATTTGTATATGTACATTATAGAAATAAAAATAATAGAAAAAAAACCCTCTAAGATAATATAGTGACATAGGAACAAAATTTACTTTAGTATGAAAGAGATCCGAGTCAGCCATATAGCGGGCAACGTTCAGCAGCATGTCTCCAGAATGCTGCAGCACACCTGAAGCGATGGTCTCCAACGAGTCATGGCGAGTATGATACACGTGCCCGACTTTACTGAACGCGATATCCACACCTGGAACACAAACGTAGGCTTGGCTTTAGTTGAGGACCCCAAAACTGTACGAATAACGAAAAGATTAGGTCAGAGCGGTGGGTATTAATTAAATGCGAGTATTAAAGAGACGTTTGGGTCAGAGATATTTCCGTGTTAAAAACAGCATTTTAGTAAATAATAAGATATATTTTATTAAGAAAATATTTACAAACATAGTTGAATAAACTTTATTTACGATATCAATGGCTCCCCTGATGTTGAACTTGTGACGTCAATTTTTTGGGGAAAAGAAAAAAACGTAAACCTGATACTTTATTTTCGGAACTAAAGTGGGTCACAGGTTGCCGACTCCTGGGTTAGAGTTAGCTCTATATTAGCGGCCGTCATAGCCCTTTATAGCTTGTCTTCCATTTTAACACTAGATTTACCAGACCAGTCAAAATGACTGGTCTTGCAAGATCAAATTAAAATTCCTACTGCGTGTAACATTTTCTTTAATTCTTCTAATCTTCTTTCTATAACAGAAGAATTAATTTTATGAATTTTATATTATTTTATATATATTTGTAACAAATATATACTTTTTTGGTTTTGGTAGAAATAGGTATATTTAAGCTAATCTAAATATAAATCTAGTGTTAAAAAAATTGGTACAATTTAGAAAAAAAAAAGATTTTACATTTAGTAATTCCTGGGTTCCTCAACTAAAGTGTTAACTAAATTTAATGTTATACGGAATTAGTAAACTAAAAAACCTCCTCACCGTATATCTGAGCAAAATCTCGAAAAACTCTAAAATCCGTGTCTGATGGAATAATGCCAGCTGAAAATAAGACTTCGCCTATTGCTTGTGCACTCGGTCGCTTAGTAACCGCTGCGTAGGCGCGGACCACTCTCGGATCTGAAACCTGTTATAAAAAAAATACAATCCATACAACCCCGGGCTTTGTACTCCAGTTTTCAGGACAAGAACGACACAAACAAATAAATACCCAGACCTAGAACAAATACCTAGTTTAGAGAAACTTATGTGAAATGTAAAATAGATCAAAAATATAATTATCACAATACATTCTGGCAATAAAAAGAACAGAGACAAACAAGAAAGATGACACTGACAGACTAAACGTCAAAACCCTGAATCTTCTTAAATAAGTATTTTCGGTTTGCAGAATCGATTGCCACAGGTTCTATTACAGCAGTCACAGATAGATCTGACAAAGGGGTCTGTACCAATTTAGTATTCAAGTCTACGAAGCTCGAAGTACATACTTCGAATCTGCTGCAAGTCGCTTTGAGTCAGAACTTTAATGCAGCGCCCTCTCCCGGAAGATGATAACACTACATATATACACTTACTTGGAAGAGCATTGACTTGCAATTAGTACCAGCTGCATCTAAATTGACAAGTGCGGTGATCCCTTTCGACCATGGATGCTTCAAAAACCCTGATGCACCCTGGACAAGTGATATTAAAAACAAACAAGTTATTAACTACTATATTATATATATATATAAATACTAGCTTTTACCCGCGACTTCGCACGCATTTAAGTCATTAAATAAGTATCAGAGATCATACTCAATTGGAATCTATAGGAAAGAATAATTTTTTTTTTAAATAAAAAGTATCCTATGTTTCTTCTAATACCTCCAAAAATATGCGTAAAAAGTTTCACGATGATCAGTTAAGTAGTTGTTGCGTGAAAACGTAACAAACAAACTCACATTCACATTTATAATATTAGTAGGGATGTGTGTATTAGGCGTATTGAAGACAATCCAATCTTTTACTAAACAATTGGGTGTATCATACATCTCTTAACACCTACTTGCAACGGATTCTCTTCAGCTCCATTAAATAAAAAAATGATGTTATGTTTAAATTTCTGTGTATTCTTCGAAAATATTAACAACACTTCCAGCATCGCAGCACAGAATAACCCATTGTCGGACGCACCTACAAAACAAAAATACATACATATAAATGAAATGAAATAAAAATAGATTATTAGCACAGGCACTAAAGGCGAGCGCTTGCTCATCGTTAGACTCTACAATGGCTTCCGAAAGGCGTATGACGAGAAGAAGACCACAAGAAACTCGCCAATCGTAGCCTGTACATAAAATAATTAACAAAAAAAAACTGAATTTTCATTTAGAAAAAAAGTAAATAATAGTTCATAAATCACAAGAACTAAAATTAGATCAGATCCACGGTGCAACCACACAGGTATCAGTCCACAATAATATGAAAAAAGTGGCGCTATACAGAAAGAACCTCCAAAAGACAAACATACTTACCAGGACTAGTTGGTACTGTATCATAATGACAGTTAAACAGTATAGAAGAATTAGTATTGCCATCTCTGTCTAATCCACTCTCTCCCTCTAACACTGCTATTATGTTAGACAAATTGCCATATGCATTTATAAACGGACGCCGTGCGGCTAACCAGTAGTCACCTGAAAGCATTAAGTCATTCTCCATTCTGACTTGACTATTTAAGTCACCTATGAGTATGAAGATAAAGACAAATGCTTATATAATTAATTAATTGTTTCAAGCGTTACTTTGCGGAAATCCATATTAACACTAGATTTACCAGACCAGTCAAAATGACTGGTCTTGCAAGACCAAATTAAAATTTCTACTGCGTGTAACACTTTCTTTAATTCTTCTAATCTTCTTTAATCTATAACAGAAGAATTAGTTTTATGAACTTTATATTATTTTATTTTATATATATTTGTAACAAATATATACTTTTTTGGTTTTGGTAGAAATAGGTATATTTAAGCTGGTAAATCTAGTGTTAAAGAAAATTATTTTGCTTATAATTCACGCTGCATTAGGTTGATGAAGGGAAATAACCTCCACCAACATGCAATAACTTGTTTCGCCACTTCACGTGGCATCATCAGGATACGTGTGGTCGCTTCGGCTTTGCCTCGACAAATACTTATATTGAAATCAAAAATTTAAACTAAGAGACCACTAGTAAAAAAGCTCTCATTATTGTGTAAAGAATCAATGAATCAACAACTTGCTTTGTCTTTAACAAAAGGACTAAACACCCCAACTAACTCCACTTACAATCCTCACAGTCATGGGCATAGCCACGGTGGGGCAGGGTGGGGCGCTTGCTCGAATCTAAAAAACTGAATTATCTAGGTATACTTAATATCCATAAAAAAGTTCACACTTGACAGTTGTCAGTCAACACAAAAAAAATGCGATCAGTGGGCTTATCACGAATTTAGTCTGGCTTTCGAATCGAGCTGTCACAAGTAAAACGGATCCGTTAGCAATCGGGATCATGAATTTTTACTAACGACTAACGAGCACCAGCAATCTAAGATCGAGACGTTCGAAAATTAACAAAGAGTATCTAAAATATTGTAGTTCCAAATCCGCACGCGGTGGCGCTGCTCAAATTTTCATACAAATCGCTTGAAGAGAACTCGGTTCGAAAGCCAGACTAAAATTCGTGATAAGCCCACAGAACAAAAAGATACATATCATATACATACAGGGTGCTATAGTGTGTGGGTGTAACATTTTTGTATGAAAAAAATAACCGAGGTAAGACTACGGGTATAGTTTGCTAGTTATATATTATTTTACACTGCTGCCCCACCCTGAGCCCATGGCTGGCTACGCCCATGCTCACAGTATAGTAATTGCTTAACAATACAAATTATCACATTTATACCTGTAACAATCTGCCAATCAGTATGTATCTTAACATTGGACTTATTTGCAATGCCATCAACGATATTCTTCATATCAATTGTCTTTTCCAAATGATACTTTGTTCCGGCTACACGCGGCCCTGTCCCAACAATTTCCTTGAGGTATCTCCATGAACGCTCCTCACTGAATCTTTTATACCCCTTAAAACAACATACTATATTATAATGAAACGAAATAAAAATCGTTTATTAGCATAGGCACTAAAGGCGTGCGCTTGCTCATCGTTAGATTCTATAATGGCTTCGGAAAGGCGTATGACGAGAAGGCTAGTTACATATTATTTTAGACTGCGGCCCCACCCTGAGCCCATGGCTGGCTACGCCCATGGGCATAGATACAGTCGAACTGGAGCCAGAATAATGATCAGCTCACGTAACTTTTAATCCTAAATACCTCTATGAGAGAGAGTGAGAAACCTCTGTTAGAGAGAGTAATTTCATATCTGGTAAGAGTTTCTTGTTCTTTGGGTAAGGGTTACTTAAATTCTCACTTATAAAAGTCCGACTGTAGCAGATTGTCAGTTCCATAGTCTAGTAAATTGATTGCTTTAGTAACATGGTGTCCATACATTCTCATATTTTTAAGACAACTTTGAAGAAGTATTTTCGTATTTACTTATTTGAAAAAAATCACAAACTTACAGCTTCACCTTCAGTGACAGGATCAGGTAACGAGTCATCAATCATAGCAGTAAAAACACCAATCAGTAACAGAAACCCGAGAAGTAGCAAATAATAATATGACGGAACCTGAATTATGAATTATTAAACTATAGTTCATGTCCTAAACTTAACTATATCATACTAAATCATTCCTGAATTATAGCAAGCATTTGCAGAAGTAAATTGTTAATAAAATTAGTTTCGAACTGAACAAGGACAACATAAACCTAAGACAACATCTAAATCCAAAATAAATCCACACTAAAACCAAAGCAATAAAGCCAACACCTTAAATCCTAGAAGCAGACTAACAACAAACATGTATATTAATAAAAAAAACATTAACCGATTCATGTTTCTTGCCGACATCCTTTTCACCACGATCATGGTATGTCTGAAAAATAGTCTCCTTAAGTTATAAATCAGCATCTGTCTAACTAGAAACCTCACTGCCATGTTTCCGATTGACCTGACCATATGCCATCGTACTGTATGGCAGCGGTTCTCAAACTTTTTTGGCGAATGAAAAAGCCTTAATATAATTATAAAAAACTGATTTATATGTATTTATGTATAATCATATTGTAACATAATATTACGTAATATTTAGTTGGAATATTTAGATGTAACCTTATAATCTCCCTTTGGTAGGTATTTTTTGCAGTATTTTAGCCCTAGGATTCTGCAGAACACCACTTTGAGAATGGCTGCTGTATGGAATAGTACCAACACCATCCCAATCAGTACTATACAAAGATTTTACGTGGTTTTTTAAATCTAAATCTTGTTAGATCATTGTTTTAACAAATAAAATAAAATTTTCTAATTAATTATTTCAGGCGTTACTTTGCGGAAATCCATATTAAAGGAAATTATTTATAATTATTTTGCTTCCCGCTACATTAGGTTGATGAAGGAAAATAACCTCCACCAACATCCAATAACTTGTCTCGATGCGTTTCAGCACTTCACGTGGTATCATCAGAATATGTGTAGTCGCGTCGGATTCGCTTCGAAGTCGAAGCGGGAATTATAAGCAAAATTTAAAAAAAATACTATTCGTATTCCGTATATTCTGGATCCCACGTGACAAGCATTGCCTCGTGTGGGACCATCGAGAATCATACTGTGATTTTACTTTGATAATAAATAAAAAAATAAAAATAATTATAAATAATTTCCTTTAAAATAAAAATTGATTTAATCAAGTATTTTTATTATTTATAGGACCCGCGTGATTTTAGCTAGGGTATGGTCCAACATCTACTGCTAAAGCTCTGCAGGAAGCAATCACTTCTTTTTTACTTTTAAAAATAGTTCCGGTACTACCTATGGATGGAAGACTGACCTAATATTATCAGTGTGTCTACTATTTTTATAGTAATCTAATAAATGTTCTCAATAATCAGTAATAATAACAAAGTCTAGAATTTATCTTTAGACTTTGCTAATGTACTTTGGTACATATGTACTTAGATAATCACTTTTATCATTTCCCTCCTAAATGCTATCTTAATTATTTGTCATAACCTTCATATTATCATATCAAATATTAAATTAATTAATTATCAAAAAGCTTCTGTCGTTAGGCCACCCAGATGAAGAAAGCAAAATCATTCCCATAAAAACAGTTCAAATAAAACATTAAGTAAATAAAAAACATTATTTTAAAATAAAACCTAGCTTAATCTCCTATTGTTACACTAAATAAAAACATTAAAACCCGATGTTATTATTAATTTATTTAAATATATATATATTTTATTATTTCTACAAAAATATTCACAATTTATCTATTTACAAATTAAATAACTTGTAACAAAATACCTTTCCTCCTTTTTCATTACGTATTCTTCCTTTATCTTCGACTAAACTAAAATTTTCTCTCATCTTGTTCTAGACCACTGTTTTACTTGATAAACACACGAAAACAAGTTTGAAATGAAAGTTTTAATGTGATCTTTTATTGACACGTAGATAAAACATAACGACACCAAATTAATATATAACACCTGCGTTTTATAACAATAACAGATTATGATTGTTTTAATTCAAATTAGTCGTAATTGCACATTAAAAAATGTAAATATTAGCAATACTTAATCTAAACCGATTGTAGAATTGAATTGCTCTCGGTCAAAAGTCTCTTAGAATCATTTTGACACATACATCACGTACATTGAACAATACATCAGTAATTATTTTCAATATATGAAATAAAACAAGCAATGTATTTGAAACAAATAATTTGACATCTCCGGTCTAATATATCTATTGGTACAATGGAGATATGTCAAATGTTCTTTATAAAGATTAAAATTAACGTCTATCGTTGAAAACTTTGCGATGGTTTTTTGATATGAGGGTTTACGTGTGAATTAAAATTTTATAATTTCTTATTGGAAACCCGACATTTAATAGATATCTGAGGCCATTAATAAAAGAAGAAGAATGATTAAATTGGACTGGGTTACAAAGAAACACAATAAAACGAAATAAATCTATTAACTATTTTTATTATTAAAACTTAACAACAAAACATACCTTACTTATAATATGACACTAAAATAAAGTACTAATCTAAATAAATAGCGATTATTTTAATAAAAGCAATGTAAAAAAAATATTTAGAAAACGTAATTGCTTCGTACAGTCATAAATGAGGCAATGTTAAAATATTTAGGCATAATTTCGACTAAATTTCTATAAGCCGGCGTATACTCATTCGGATGATCGATTTTATGAGCGTGTTGCGATATATCTATTAATGGCTGATCATGCATGTAGTTTGGCGCCTAGAAAAAGATAGATCGGTAAGTTTTAGCTGTCGATTTGCGGCTAAAAATCAGTCAGCTGATTTTTAGCCGCAAATTATAAATCTAACAATAAATATTAGTTCATATTGCACTTACTTGAATAGTAATAGTAAATTCTAAAGGCGGAAAGACGTCCGAATAAGTAGCATGACTATGTACAATGACATAAACTGGTCGGCCATTTTGCGAGAATGGTGATTTCAATGGCGATTGGAGAGACCATTGGATTATATCAGCTTCAGGCCGCGGCCATAATGTTATCATGTTGTGAGGTGGACCTGAGATGTTAATAATTATACTGATTGAAGTCAGACTCCTAAAATAATTATGTACACTCTTTTGCTCATGTCAAAATACATACCATGCATTATGAATGACAGAGTACAAGTCTCTCCTTCACAAATCCTTGGTCTTGATTGGCTGAACGATGACTGAATAGATGTAGGTGGACCCATATATAGGAATAGACTTTGTGCTCTAAAAATAATAATAATAAATACAGTGCAATCTCTATATAACGATACTGAAGGGTCTGTGCATTGTACGGCGTTATAGAGAGTTGTCGTTAAATAGAGAGAAGAAATATCTGAGTTAGAAATAAAAAGGAATTTCGACGCTTTAAGCAGTTTGTCGTTAAATCGAGTGACGTAGCATGGAGTTTAGATTGTATATCTAAGTTTAGTCTTTGATTTATGATTTATATTTACTTGTTTCATTTTTTGTTGAGTCTACAACTAGACTTGATACTAATATCGTACTAATCAATTATAATAATCTATTATAAAAAAAATTATTCAAGATGTGCTTAATTTTATTTCCATAATTAGGTACTGCATAAATGTACAATAAGCCAATCAAGTCTGTCTAATCATCCGTGTCGTCGACAGGAAAGAGGTTGCAGCAGCTATGTTAATTGTGTATATATTTTTATAAGTAAATCTGACAATTTGAATTTGGAATGAAACAAAAGAGAAACGTTTTGGATGTTGGTTGCGAATGGGAACGGATGTGTGTGCTTAGATTATAAGAGATTGGTAATATAGTGTAAATAGAATTTTAAGAGTTTTCATTGATACAGTCCACTTGTTCTATTGGCTACATCAGATAATTAGAAGAATGAAATATACTTACAAAGTATCATTAAACCTGGTCCTATAAAGTGGTAAATTGCAATAAACGTGGACTTCGCAATCGTCTCTAAAATCCGTTTTCATGTTGAGATTCAGATTATGATCTCTTAGAACAGGTATCACTGACTCCGGAGTATGCGTGTCGTGTTTGGTAATCAGTACACCTGAGTCCCGATGGGTTACTTCACCAGAGAACGAGTGACTCACTATTTCTGTGTGCTGTTGAGAGAGGAACAATCAGTGGCTAAGCAAAGGACATAAGTTTTCAGTAAATGTGCATATCAGCAATAAAAACAAATGCTATCACAGTCTAAAAGCAGCAATCATTGTTACACGGGTCAAGATTGTTCAGGTTTTATTCGTTATAGGAGAGTAGATTATTTCATGCTATTCTAGAACATTAAATAAGGTGAAAAGCTAACTTACAAACCAATAGTGCCTCTGTGTCGCTGGACCATCGTCGCTGTAAGGGTTCATTGGAATAAACATAATTATGATAGATGCCACCATCAGGGCCGATAATGACATCCATAAACGTTTACGCGAAAAAAGAAGCTCTGTTCCGGACTGAAAATAATACATAAAATTTATAACATTGTATCTACCTTATCCAATTTAAACATTAAATAAAATACACTATAATTTGATATATGCGCCAAATCTATATATATCCGCATATAAATGTCAATTTAAATTTAGAACACGCGAATTTACTGACTGCAGTCAGTCGATTTGCGGCTCAGTATCGGCCAGCAGAAAAAGGGCCGCTAATTGTAAACTTAATACCCACCAAGGTCATAGGAACGAAAGTAAGGAATAAAATATTAATGAACGCCATTGTCCAATCAGGACTGTCGGAATGATCCCTTCCCATGATAGGGATCAAAATTGCATTCATTCTTAATGCAATTGAAAATAGAAACATTGTGGCTGGCAAACTAAGAACGAAGTCTAGTATTAGATGGCCCCAAGCTGAAATACAAAATACATTTTTATATAAATGTTAGATCGAATAATATACCTAATGATTCAGATGAACGTTTGCAGCCAAAAATGTGATATTGAATAATTCTAATGGAATCCATTGCCAATTTTTTTGTATACCAAACTTCAATCGTTTTAAATTTACAAGACTTTAAATGTGTCCCACGTCTTAACGTAAACCGTGGACATCGAGAATTAGTAGTATAAATTGAAACTGTTGGCGACACGACACTAATTTATTTATTTATAAAGTCTACCTATAAAAAGGGGCACTACTACAAACTAAATGAAATTTTAATTATAGGATATTTAATTAAGATAATGAATGAAATAATTCCAAACATAATAGTTTTAATATTGAGACTTAAGAGGTAAATAAACTTCTCACCAGGTATGTTCCAAACTCTGATTACAGTAAGAGTGACAAAGGAGGCGAATGCTGTTAGAAAGAGAGCCACTGTGATCACATATCGCAGCGTGACCATGCTCGGAATGCACAGCATGATGAAGAGGACCAGAGAGAATATGGCCCTCGTCGCTGCCATTGCCTGACATGACCGCAGGCTGCGGTTTAACCCACTCTGCAAACAAATTATTATATGAGATAGTTATGTTATGTCAACAGAACGTCATATTAGACTTAAGCAATATCTTAAACAAGTACAATGAATGTCAGGATCTCTCAGAAGTAGCTTGTCTTTATTTAATATCACCTTCTACTGTTGGTACAAAATAACTCAAATATACTATGTAACACTACGACAAATTTTAAAATGGCAACACTAGTTTTCCGTTAGGGTAAGCGTGGTCGGCCATCTTGGTTGCTTGTGTTAAGTTGGTTTTCGGTTAGCAGTGCGTGTTTTAATTGTTTTTACCCTGTTCACAATATTAACATGCTTCTTAATTTTTAATAAATAATTATTATTCAAATAAATAATTGTTTTACAACTATATATTACATGCATATATATATTACTAGCTTTTACCCGCGGCTTCGGTCGCATTTAAGTCATTAAATAAGTATCAGAGATCATTTCAATAGAAATAAATCAATATGATTCCAAACAGCTGAAACTATAGTCAATTGGAAACTATAGTAAAAAGTATTATTTTTTTAAATAAAAAGTATCCTATGTTACTTCTAGTACCTCCAAAAATATGTGTACAAAGTTTCATGATGATCGGTTAAGTAGTTGTTGCGTGAAAACGTAACAAACAAACTCACATTCACATTTATATTGGTAAAAGGGACTTATAGGGATTATGAGATGCAAAATTTAAATCAGATATTATAAACAGAGACTTACTCTTTTAGCTCTCCATGCGTCCATCAGATGGGAAATAGTGACTGCGGCTACCAGGTATGGTACCCAAAATAAGGCAACTATGATCCAAGCATGAGTCAAGTATCTGGAAGCAAATATTGACACATTGTTATGTCTACAAGCAGACATCTATGTAATATTATTTATTGATAAAATAATACAGGGAAAATAAAATGCCTTTTTGACATGAGGGTTTACGTGTGAATTGAAATTTTATAATTTCTTATTGGACTGCTTGCTGCCCGAATACTCGACATTGGCAGAATTGTCTTCAATAGACATCTGAGGCCATTAATAAAAGAAGAAGAAGAAAATAATACAGTATTGTATTAATTTACTGGCTTCCAGAGTATGAAATATACCTTCTTCTACAGATGTTTTAGCTTATATTTTTTTACAATCTGAGTTATTCATATCGCTGTGTACCATTAACTATTGTAAGATCTACAAAATCGCAATTTTACAGATAAGCAATTAAACTTGTTATTGTGCATAGTTTATTTGTGTAGATTCTTCGTTGTTGTATTGAGTATCTCGGAAACCATTTTCATGAGATAGAGAATTATATTTTGAAGTTATTTCAACAAAAATAGCAAAAAAGTTAGTTCTATGTTAACTCGGAGATGTATATGTTTAAATAAATTAACTACACCCGTTTCCGTTAGAGGGCGCTCTACAGATTAGATCTCATAACAAGTACATACCTCAGCTGTATGGTTGTAGCAACAAAAATAGGCGTAAAAATAAATATAACTAACAATCCAGCGGCTGTAGCTAACAGTCGGCCTAAAACACTGAAACCGAATTCGGATAACGTCGGCTTTTCTGAAAGTTAAAATAATAAAAATTACAATCTAATTAGTGACGTAGGTATTTGACAAAACGAGGTCCATATTGCTAAATTCAAATTGGAATTGTTTATTGCTAGTCTTGTTAGAATTTAGATACGACACCCGTTAGGGTACAATAAATTATAATTATTAACAAAGGGAAAAGGAAAAGCAATACTCAATTGTTTTGTTATTATTAAAGATAAAAATAATAATAATACTTTATTGCACAAAATAATACATATAAATACAGAAGAAAAGAAAGAACGAAAGACAGATTTATCATTAAGCAGTGGTCTTGGCAGGCAACCAACCTTAGGGTAGTAGATCAGGAAGTAAATTACATATACAAATATGTATGTATATATATGTATACTACTAAAATAATAAATAACGCAGACAATAGATGGTGTTGTGACAAAGACTGAGGTATGTGAATCATATTTTTTTTACTATCTTAAATAGAAATAATATTTATATATAGTTATAAATAAAATATTAACAATCTATCACCCAACAATATTACCTACTCCAGCGATTCTCAAACTTTTTTGGTGAAGGAAAAGCCTTAATATAATTATAAAAAACTGATTTATATGTATTTATGATAAACATATTGCAATGTAATATTTAGTTGGAATATTTAGATGTAACCTTATAATCTCCCTTTGGTAGTAGGTATTTTTTGCAGTATTTTAGCCCTAGGGTTCCGCGGAACACCACTTTGAGAATGGCTGACCTATTCTAAAAAATATTAAAAAATGACTTACTGAATCCGACAATCCAAATATAATAGACGATACTACAAACAGCAAATAATAAAACAAAGGTGTCCAATATGTGTGCGCCTGTTATCGTATAGTTTGCAAGGAACGCATATAGGAAATCCCAGTACACTGCAGATGTCGCTTCAGGCTGAAAAAAGCGATCGGACGTTTTCTTAGTTAAGTTAGCGTTATACTTGTAAAAACAAAAATCTTTATTTCGACAGAGAATCAGACTAGGGGGGCTACTCAGGAATATCCGAAGTTTAGTAACTTACGTGAATTTTGACACATAAACCCGTAAATTAAGCCCTGAGTAGCCTATCCGTCGTGATTTCGCTGTGACAATACGGACCCATAAGTGTTCCTGAGTAGGAAAGGTCCGTATTTTCGTACAAGTTTATGCGCCTGAGTAGGCCTCCAGAGACCAATGTGAAACGATCTGAATCTAGACACATCTAGATTCGTCTATAATTATTTCAGATAGCTTGTCTATATACAGTAGAAGTGAATAACCCACCTTTCCCTCGGACATTTCGTCCATGTTAGCCAGTTCCCGTATCAGGGAGAAAAGCATGTCACCCGAATGTTGCACTAACCCGGGTACCACGAAATCCGGATGATCATATCTTGTGTGGTATACCTGACCCCATTTCACGTACGCTATGTCTACACCTGGAATATTTATTAAATTTTAATAAATAATATGCATAAAAAGCTGAAAATGATGTATATATACAAATTTAAAAAAAAAATTAGACGGGAAAATTTCACAATTTAATTTTCCAGAATTAATTTATGGCTGTAAAAGTCATCTTGGTCCAGAGTTATTTTTATACATTAAGAAATAAACTGTCAACTATCCGGGATTTATGGATATGATATAGTTTGTAATTAATTTTTTTTAACATGAGGGTTTACGTGCTAATTAGAATTTTAAAATTTCTTATTGGATTGCTTGCTGCCCGAATACTGGACATTGGCAGAATTGTCTTTAATAGACATCTGAGGCCATTAATAAAAGAAGAAGAAGATAATTACTTATATTTTTATTTTATTATTTAATTTGTCAGTTAACTTTAGTCACTATGTGAATATATTTTCATTTACCATTAATGTCACCATAAAACCTCCAAATTCTGAAATCAGTATCAGATGGTATGAGGCCTGCATTGAATAGGTATTCCCCGAAAGCCTGAGCACTAGGTCTTACTGATATTCGAGCATAAGCACTTAGCAGTCTAGGGTCTGTCACCTGAAAAGAAGACGAATTTTCATTCGATCTAAATATCGATTAATCTACGTGTACGCCCTCTGGCGGTGTTGATAGTAAACTCACTTGGAACAAGTTGCATTTTCCATTCATTCCAGCAGCTTCCAAATTTACAACCGACGTGACACCCTTGAACCATGGATGAGACAGAAACGCGTGCGCCCCCTACAAACAAATACATAACATAGAATTCGACGGCTTATGTGACAGAGTGGTTAGTCCGTTTTACAACTCCTCGGTATTTTATTCATGCCTTTAACCCATGGTGGTGGTCCGCTACCTCATCCTAAATTTATTTATGTAACTATAGTACTATACTTAAAGCTTATAATTTCTTCTACAATGATGTAACACTTACATTAATGATTTTAAACAGTTTTATGTATATTTTATTTATATTTACATTTATTATACACTAACTTTTACCCGCGGCTTCGCTCGCATTTAAGTCATTAAATAAGTATCAGAGATCATTTCAATAGAAATAAATCAATATGATTCCAAACAGCTGAAACTATAGTCAGTTGGAAACTATAGTAAAAAATAATATATTTTTTTAAATAAAAAGTATCCTATGTTAGTTCTAGTACCTCTAAAAATATGTGTACAAAATTTCATGATGATCAGTTAAGTAGTTGTTGCGTGAAAACGTAACAAACAAACTCACATTCACATTTATAATATTAGTAGGGATTACCACGAAACAGTTAGTGGTCCATGATAAGACAAAAATTTTGTCAAATCTCACCACTAAAAGGTTGAGAACCACTGCTTTAGACGAAATATTTCTTTATTCAAATTTGTACCTGCAAAGTATTCTCTTCAGCGCCATTGAACAGGAATATAACGTTATGTTTCAACCTATTCGGTTGTCGTGAAAGTAGGTTCAGAGATTCGAGCATCACGCCACAGAATATGACGTCATCGGCCATACCTGTCGAAAGATACGTTCATTTAGTATTTTGTTATTTTAAGCTTTTTTCTATGAAATGAAATGAAAATCGTTTATTAGCATAAGCACTAAAGGCTACGATTGACGAGTTTCTTGTGGTATTATTCTCGTCATACGCCTTTCCGAAGTCACGGTAGAGTCTAACGATGAGCAAGCGATTTTCATTTCATTTCATTTCATCGGTATTATAAAGCTACTCACCCAGGGAATAAGGTACAGAGTCATAGTGACAGTTGACTAGTATAGATGAACGCGTCGTGCCATCGCTGTTTAAGCCACTTTCTCCCTCTAACAAGGCGATTATGTTTGAGACGTTCTGGTAGTAAGACACGTGGCCGGCTGCGTAGTTCAGCCAGTAGTCACCTGAAAATGACACGAGAAAAAATGACATGGAGAGAGAAACTTTGCACTTATAACTAAATTAACCTTGAACTACTGAGGTGGATTTAATTTCACGTAAACACTGACGTGGGGGCCTCAGAGACCCGTACATATATGTGCTTGTATTTACAAATCTTTAGTGTTTAATATTTAGCTTCAGTGGATGTATTTAAATTAAATAAAATATTTTAAAAATAATTTACCAGTACATAATTAACTATCATTTAAAAATTTAGAAAACACTAAGCATTCTTTGGAAAAAATCACAAGATCATAAAACAGCAAGAATAAATAAAACCTCAGCAGTTAAAGGTTAAATGACCAATAAAATGCATGCAAGTGTGTTTGGGAATAAACAGAACGAGACGCAACGATTTGGCGATTCATAGGTCTGAGAGAGCTTCCCCACCTGTCAACATTTGCCAGTCAGTCCTGACATTCCAGTTTGCATTTCTCGACACGTCATCGACCAATCGCAGCATGTCAATGGTTTTCTCCAGGTGATAAGGAGTGCCGCAAACCCTCGATTCTGTCCCCATTATCTCATGAAGATACGTCCACGCGCGCTCTTCGCAGAATCTGTCCACGTTCTGGAATAAAATTACATTCAATTACATTTTATGACAAGTTTTTACATTCAGTATTCTAGCAGTGCGTGTTTTAATTGTTTTTACCCTGTTCACAATATTAACATGCTTCTTAATTTTTTTTTATTTTTTTATTGATAGCCCAGCATACGACCACACTCCGCCTGATGTTAAGCTAGAGTGCGGTCCATGAGCATAGACAGATGTCCGCGCGCAACAGTCGACTCCACTATGCCGGCTTGAGTAGACGAATGTGCTCTGTCTAAATCAACAGGGCACACTCCTCTTGTTATCCCGGCTACTTTCAAGCTGATCCCGAAACGCGACTAGTTCACTTCATGGGTGTTCCGCCTGAAAGTGGTGGTACTTCCCCAGGACGGCAATTGGGCTAATGCCATCATCAGTCTGTCTACCACTCTTTGTTGTGCCTATATTATTATACTATAGGCATTGAGCGACCAAAGTACATATAACAAAGTTACATTGGTACCGGCTTAATTTTTGAGAGATCCAAACACGGGGTCTCTCGACCGCGAGTTCGCACCCTCAACCACTAGGCCCACGGTCTACTACAAGAACTAAAATTAGATCAGATCCACGGTGCAACCACACAGGTATCAGCCCACAATAATATGAAAAATTTATAACTACGCGTAGGCACTTACAGTTATTCCCAATTCTTCTATAGTCATCGGCCGAGGCAGTTCATCTTCTACCAGCTGCGTGAGGAATGCCAGAAGGAATAACACTCCAAGAAATACTATTATCAGAGGCGATGGAATCTGAAAATAACGTATACCTAACACCTATAGTAAAAAAATTATTACGCCTGATTATTTTATAAATTTATAAGAATCTATACGAAATTTATTCAAGGAAAAAAATTAAAATATTAAAAATTCGTCTGTATTTTTTAGTAGTGATCTATGATGATGTTTTAAATGATTCTATTCTATTTTATTCTCTTACATGATCCGTATATTTCTATTGGAAAACCTGAACTTGTCAAAAATACAATTAATTAATAATATGTAGCAACTGTAATAGCGTCTTGTTCACTTCAATAATAAATATAATAATACAGAGTAACCTTAATGTAACGACCCTCAATATAACGATTTCCTCCATTTAACAAATTTTTCCAAATCCCCTAGAACTGCCCGTAAGAGCTAATGCAAAATATACCTTTATATTACGAATACATATGTTAAAAACCATTTTATGACGAATTTTCAATCTTTGCAAAATATAAAAAGAAAGTATTATTTACCTCTATTTAACGAAATCGTTCGTTATAACAGGGAAAGCAGATTAGTACCTACGTAAAGCTGAGTTAAAACGAATCGTAGACCAACCTAACCTCATTGTAACAAATTACTTGATGTAAGAAATTATTTTCTGATTTTCTTTAGTATCGTTATATCAAGGTTACACTGCATTAACACTAGGTTTACGGAATGCGTCAATTTGACGCATTTTGACTTTTATCAGATAATTACCAAAAACTGTTTAAATTTTTATTTTATCTCTTTGTATGACTTTTATTCATTGATCGAGGGAAATATATATTGAAGTCTATTTTCTTTAAAAGTGTTGAATTACTGAACTTGTCTATGTGGTATACCTATCGCTACGATATGCGTCAAATTGACGCGTTTTAATAGAAGTAAGTATATAGAAAACGTCCGTAAACCTAGTGTTAAGAACTAAATGTCCTTTATGGCTTCATTTCGAGTGTAAAATGCTTTACCAATTTATATTTGTTTTATACGTGTTTTAAATTAGTTTTAGCAATACTTACACCTTTAACTGGATGATATAAATGAGTTCCTTTCCTTTGCATTTCAGTTACGACCTGAAATGTATTCATTGAGTTAGATTATAGTTAGTACATATATATATACATATGTATTGTATATTAACTATAGGTAGTATAGTATAGCTAGTAGATAAATATTTTTTTTTTTTTTTTATTTATTTACTTTTAGCAAATGGGCTCCAATAGAGCGCTTTTACTCGTCAATAGATATACAAATATAAATGAAATAAATTTATTAATTCAATAATTATCAATTTGATTTAGCTGCTGTATACTGGCATTGTCCACTTACATACTAATGTCACAATAATATATAATAAATCTACTATGATGTAGAGGAATAGCTGCTGTATAGGGGCATTGTTATCCTATTTATATATTCATGTCATCCTATATATTATATACCTAAGGGTATATGCCATAGATTATGTCCAAGCTTTTTTATCAGTAAGATATTCATCTAACGTGTAATATGATTTTTGAATAAGTTTGCTTTTTACAATTTTCTTGAACTGACAAAGAGGGAGGCTACTCTAATAATAGTTCACGTTCAAATTCTAACTGTAAATTTATTTACGTATTCTTTTACATTTGCAGAACACGATAGATGAGAATTTTTTTTAGGCATTTTATTTTAGTTAACATTTAGGACCAATAAATTTATTAATATGCAAAAAACACATTGGTACATAATAAAATTTGTATCATAACAATTAAATCAAAAACAATTATATAAATAGTTCTAATTATTTGGTAACAAATTAGACAAAATAAATTAAAAATCTAGATAATAATAACAAATAATAATAATAAAAAGGGTTAGCAATCTCGCCGAGTTCAAAAAAGCTACAAAAAAATCCTAACAATGCGTGTAAAAAGTTAAATTTTATCTACAAAAAAAACCTCAAATTATTTTATCAAAATATCTATAAGGTGTATTTTATCTATGACGTATTAAAAATGATATAATTTTCTTAGATTAATGAGTGATTCATGTTTCATCGGAAACTTGCATATTTTTAGTATTATAATGTTTTATTCTTCGTAACTTACTCATTGTTTTATCATAATCCACTCCCATACGTTTGATAAATCGATTTATTTAATATATATATACGTAACAAACAAACTCACTTTCACATTTATATTAGTAAGGGATACAATGACATTAGTATGTAAGTGGATAATGCCAGTATATGGCAGCTAAATCAAATTGATTTATATTTGTATTGACGAGTAAAAGCGCTCTATTGGAGCCCATTTACTAAAAGTAAATAAATTAAAAAAGAAACGCTCTTTTACATATCTCAATAAACGAAATTAATTATTAATTAAAAATAATAAGTTACTACCTTTTGCCAGGGACTCTCTCTCGGCTTAGGTCTTATATCGTAGTCGTCGCGTCCTGGTACTGCATTGTATACGGGCTGAAATGACTGAAAGAAATTGCTTTCGGCTGTAGATATACAATAAACAACATGTAGGGCAGCGGTTCTCAAACTTTTTTGGCGAAGGAAAAAGCCTTAATTTTTATAAAAAACTGATTTACATGTATTTATGAATAATCATATTGCAATGTAATATTTAGATGTAACCTTTTAATCTCCCATTGGTAGGTACTTTTTGCAGTATTTTAGCCCTAGGATTCCGCGGAACACACTTTGAGAATGGCTGATGTATTGGTAAAATATCTTGTTAATAAGAATATCTTAATAATTTCTTATTGGGTTGTTGTCTGAATACTCGACATTGGCAGAATTGTCTTTAAATGATAACTGAAGCCATTAATAACAGAAGAAGAAGAAGAAGTTTAATAAAGGATATAAATTTATAATACACAACACACAACTAATATTTCTTGCTTTTTTATTTTTTTATTTTTGTTATTGTGTAACATCTAAACTATGTATTTTTGTAATTTTATTACAAGTGTAGTATCTATCCCTTTATCACCTTGAGCATGCCATCCTATCCTATAATTAAAATTTCATTTAGTTTATATAATAGTAGTCCTTTTTATAATATGTAGTTCTAATGTAATTTTGTAGGTAGGCGAAATAATTAATTATTGAAGCAATAGGTAAAGTTATAACTAAAATTAACAGATAAGAATAATGTCACAATGGCATTACAAAATTTGGTTCAAATAATTAGATAATTGTTATCAAAAATAATCGTTAATTTAAACTGGATTATACGTTCGCTATAACACTTTCATAATTGGCATGTGTAGCGATTTATACTAAGCCAGGGGTTCCCAATCTTTTTAAGCCCGCGGCGTAGTTTCAAGTCTAGTATTTTGTCAAGACTCTCAAAACCATTCTCAAAAAAGATACCCGCGAGTATTTGTGGTTTCGAATAATGATAGAACCCCTGCACTAAGTTACATGCTCGTCTTATCCATGTCAAAAGCGAACCTATCGGTAACGATCAGGAACTAAAAATGTTTTGTATCATAAGTTCTCAAAGTGTGGATAGCGAATATTAAGTGCTTCTCAAAGTGTAATGTATATGTATGTATTCATATTGGTAACGCTTTTCATTCTAATTAGAACAAATATCACGTAGTTTTTCTAACACAACCAAGAGGTTGGTTCCAAGATTAGAACAATTTTAGATAGATGAGTCGGAGTCTAATGAACTTTGGAAACCACTGCTCTATATAAAAACTCCGGCTAGCAGGAGCAAGTTCACATTTATTTATTTATGATGAATACAGTATTAATAAATAAATGTATCAGTTGCATGTATATACTCATAATTTATTCATTCGTTTTACATATCGGATCGCTTTTGTAATTGTCAGATAAATTTAATGTAAAAGATAACTCTAATATTTAATAATAAAGCGTAAAAAATGAAATATGTAAGCATTTTACGATTATCATGAAGAAAGAAGGAAAATATATAAATAACCAAACCATTTTTAATCTGTAACCGACCTTCAAGCCTGATAACGCACTAAAATCGATTTTCCACCGGCACTTCTGCGTGTCAACGATAACATACAGTTATTAAACAGTTTATGAGATTTATTTCCGGTGACAATGGTTTTACAGCGATATCACAGTTTTTTCCTAATTACGTCTACCTACCTAAAGAAATAATAAGTCTGACTGCTTAAGGTTAAATTAATAATCGATTCAAAATCAATATTGGTCATATGACCGCACCCGTCTTTTTATTGTTTGTTTGTTTGTTTGAAAATAATTTCTTAATTTATAGTTCGTGTAAAAATAATAGGGAAGCTAAAGATGGTACTTGTTTGGTTTTTTAATTGTGGTATCACCACTTCTGAGTAACCCATCACGTTTTGGGATTATCTTCAAAATAACATGGAGAGAGCGATCACATGCCAGTAGTAAAAACAAGCATTGCATTTTAGCAATATGTAGTTTAGATATTTAAAATTCTCACCTCCCTTCTACTATTTCTTCTGTTTTCCAGCTCTTCTTGATTGGCCATCGTGGGTTTTAACACATTATTTTTTAACACACGCGGGGATCGGTCGCAATGGAACTGATGAAAAACCGCACCGATAATGGAAGATAGGTTGAGATAGTGAAACCAATCCTTATCCGACTGATAATACGTTTCCTACAGTACATTTACGAAGGATTAATCATTTTTTTTCTCATATTTATATTAACATTCATATAAATTAATGTTATTTCGTATAAATTCATTACTTTTAAATATATTTAATGTATAAAATCAGTTGTCTTTTAAAAAAGTATTTGTAGCGCCATCTAGTTAAAATGATGCAAGTTGCGTCGCGTTGAATTGTGTTAAATAATAGTTTTTATAAAATAAGGGAAATAACAAATTACCAAATTTTAATTATATTTATATAAATAACATTCAAATCAGAGTAAAACAATTTATAGTTAAAGTAATATATAGGAATAATTATAATGAAAATGAAAATGTATAGCGCCACCTAGTGAAAGCTTTTCAAACTACAGCTATTTATTTTGTCGCATACAATCGCGTTTATTATTATAATTTTATCCCGCCGTTTACAAGGTTTACGAGCCGTAGCAACCATGGTATGACAGGAAGCTAGTAAAAATAATAGCCCCTAAAAAACCACCTAAGTACGAATATTATAGTTCCAATGTAAATCACTAGATGGCGCAATATAATTGTTTTTCAGAACAGTAAAATAAGCAATAAAACACAATGATTAATTAAATTTTGTAAATAATATTTTTTTATTATTAATAATTTTAAGCTAAATACAATGTTTTACCTACTTATATGATATTTTAAATTAATTTTAATTGGTAAACCTGTGATTTTAATAAAAAATCAAATGTTACATTAATTTGTATATGGTACATTGCTAGAAGGTATAAAAAACACATACGACCATCGTTACGGGTGTTTAAATAATATACTAATTAAAGATCACAAAATGGCATCGATTTTCATCATTTCAGTTTAAATAATCGACCAAGTATTGCTGTATATTAGTTGATATAAAATATACTGAAAAAATTCTTACAAAACAGTTGGTAGTGTTTTTTAATTATCTTAATTATTTACAAAATATTAAATGTACATAGTTACTAACTAATATAAACAAATTCATGGTTTTTATGAGATTTTGTGCCAAACGCCACTCGACTTGTAGGCATTTTTCATTGTTACTTATCTATATTAACCAATATAAATAATTGCTCGGATACGAAATTAACTGCATATTTATGTTAAATAATTTTTCAGGATATTTCTAGGCTGTTTCCAAATCGTATCCTCGACTGAGTGCGAGTGGAGGAACGTTCAAGGAGTTTTTTTTTTAAATTAAATAACAAAACCTTTTAATATGCAGACTGACTTTTTTGTAATATAATTTGGAACAATTAAAGGTAACTTTCATTTTACAGATATATAGTACCTACATGTAAAAAAATTAATTTTGGAAAAATAAAAGCCTGGATTTATTTTGATATAGATTGTACAAACGGTGATCTTCAAATGGATACAGTTTTTGTAGGTATATAAGCGATAGAAAGAGAAACGTTCTCCAAAGGAGATATACGCATCCCTTTCACACACAATAAGAATCTAGTTATCCCTTTCTAATAATTGTTTCTTCGAGTTCAAAGTCCATTTGAAGACTGCCGCTTGTACAGTCAACGTGAAAACTTTTTCAAATAAAATATTTTAACAATAAAGATGCTGTGAGTTCTAATAACCGTCGAGTTTGTCATCAAAAAACAACACAACTTTTCATTTTACCAATTACTGTAATCACTGTCCATATAATTACACACAGATGCATTTCTTCGACATATGTTCCACTATTTGTTTATCAAAGGTCACATCTACTATTGCGGAGACATGATAAACTAATTCAGTGTTCATTTTATATAATAACTAGTGGCCCGTCCCGAGAATTAAAAAAAAAAGCGATGGAATAAATACATTTTATGGCAATTTTTGGCAACCTTGGGTTACATTATTATAGTTTTAGTAAGGATCCTTATTTTTTCCCTATAATTTATATAGCCTATATTGATCAGTGATAATGTAGCATTGAAATGATGAAAGAATTTTTGAAATCGGTTCAGTAGTTATTGAGCCAATTCGTTATAAACATAGTTTCAGGTCACAGTTTGGTTCCACTAAATATAATCTATTTCTTTCCATTTCAGCCGGTGGCGTAGCGCGGAGGAAGGACGACAAGGGGGAGTGGAGAGGAGGGGAGAGGTCAAAGGCAAGGAGGGGAGAAGGGAAAAGAAAAAAATGCTGGATAATTTTTATTTTTATTATAATTGATTTCTGGAAAATATATTTCAAATTTAGTGCCAGTGTTGAATCTCTATAACTTTTAAAAATAATTTGCGAGTATATTTACATATAATATTAAATGGTTTTCGAATCTGGGGGGCGTTAAAAAGATATTGTGCCTCAAGCGCCAGTTAAGCTGTCTACGCCACTGATTTCAGCTGTTATCTCTTTTAGAGACCATAATTATTTAAATGAAGGCTTTATTTTTGATTAATTTTAATCTGACACTGGAGTAGTTATATTTTTCGAAGAGCTAACAAAACTACCCTTTACAAATTTGATAATGGTATTTAGAATTTAAAAGTAATAGCTACAATTTAATAATTGGTTGTTTTAGGCGTTACTTTGCGGAAATCCATATTAAAGGAAATTATTTTCGTCGAAGTAAAGCCGAAGCGACCCACTTCACGTATACTGATAATGCCACGTGAAGTAGCAAAACGCGTCGAGACAAGTTATTGAATGTTGCAGCGGGAATTATAAGCAAAATAATTTTAAATAATTTCCTTTAATAGCTACAATTATTTCGATTACCTATCAACTAACTTTCAATCACTCTTATTTCATTCCAAGGTCAAGATTATAACTTTTCCGTGTAAATATATAAATATTAATGATTTAAAACTTTGATATTGATTTATTATTATTTTTTTATTATTGTCTATTTATGTTTTTTGCATGCTCGTACCGGTTTATGTGTTTTATTGTGAATCTGGTGGATTGGTGATTTTTTTTCCTTTAATTATTGTTATTACTTTGTGTTGTGTATTGACTGCGTGTGTGTTTAACAGGTGTGGATCCAAAACAAGGCTACTTCATCATCACGAAACATATAAAGAGCGCATTCATCTTCAAAATATTTCGATTACTTTGCAGCGAGTTTTATCAATTATAAATATATTATGACCTTTGATAAACAAGTTAGGTAACGAAGTGTGAGTTACCCAGGCACAGAACATAGTCTAGACCAGCGCGCACTATGGCGACGCCGGCAATGAGTCATCGCTTTCAAGGTACGTTACATAGTTGTCTTCACGAGGAGCAGACAGGGCCGGCATGTCGTAGCCGTGCATCTGGAAAAACAAACACTTCAAAGGTATCTTGAGCAACACTTAAATTTAGTATTGAGTGGTGTTATTTTTTTATTTACTTTTAGTAATTGAACTCCAATAGAGCGCTTTTACTCGTCAATACAAATACAAATATAAATTAAATAAATTATTACAATCAATTCAATTTAGCTGCTGTATACTGGCATTGTCCACTTATATACTAACTAGCTTTTACCCGCGGCTTAGCTCGCACTTAAGTCATTAAATAAGTATCAGATATCGTTTCAATAGAAATGAATCAATATGATTCCAAATAGCTGAAAGTATAGTCAGTTGGAAACTATAGTAAAAATAATATTTTTAAAATATAAAGTATCCTATGTTACTTGTAGTACCTCCAAAAATGTGTGTACAAAGTTTCATGATGATCGGTTAAGTAGTTGTAGCGTGAAAACGTAACAAACAAACTCACATTCACATTTATAATATTAGTAGGAATGTCATAATAATATATAATAAATCTACTATGACGTAGAAGAATAGCTGCTGTATAGGGGCATTGTCATCCTATTGTATACCTAAGGGTAAACATAAAATGACATTGGTTATGTCCAAGCTTTTTTATCAGTAAGATATTCATCTGATGTGTAGCGTACCTGATTGACAAGTTGTTGGAAGGCGGCAGTGTGATGCGGCGTCCTTTCCAGGTCTGCGTGCAGCGCGAAGTCAGAAAGCGCCTTCCATGGTGGCTGGTACGCCGTCACCTCCACCGCACCACCTGCCTCGTGCCGCACTGGTGACCCAGCCACTAAGGGCACTCCCAAAGACATGTAACCCAGTCGACGGCCCTCCTGAAGAACAATAAATTCATTATATTAAAACGCTAATGATTTGTATGCCAGCGGTTCTCAAACTTTTTTGGCGAAGGAAAAAGTCTTAATATAATTATAAAAAACTGATTTATATATATTTATGAATAATCATATTGCAATGTCATATTTAGTTGGAATATTTAGATGTAACCTTATAATTTCCATTTGGTAGGTATTTTTTGCAGTATTTTAGCCCTAGGGTTCCGCGGAACACCACTTTGAGAATGGCTGATCTATACTACTAATACTAACATTATATTGTACAGGCTATGATTGACAAGTTTCTTCTGATTTCTTCTCGTCATATGCCTTTTCAAAATTTTCAAGAATTTTTGATTTTAATTTTGTTACTACTATAATCTATGCTATGGGCATCAGACCTTACGACTACCCGAAGTAGCTGCCTTAATTCTAATAAGAAAGCGTGTCCAGGACTCGAACCCAGCGCCGTTCCAATAAACAAACACTATACCATTCCCAATACCTTCTCCTGCTGCATCTGCATCTTCAACTGGATTGTTTTCTTCTTGTCTTTGCATCTTTTATTCTGAAACCAGACTCTGATAACCCGTGGACTTAAGCCGGTCATTTCGACAAGCTGCTCCTTCATTAAGGCATCTGGTCTAGGGTTGGCAGCGTAGCATGTTCTGGAAGTGGAAGTATTCATTTAATTTCTAGTAAGAATTGATATCTATTCTATTCTAATCTCTTATATCATCCTTAGATTCCTATTGGAACACTTGAACTTCTCAAAATACAATTATTTATACTAATATAATAAAAAGGAAACATTTGTTTGTATGTATTGAATAGGCTCAGAAATTACTGGACCGATTTGAAAAATTCTTTCATCATTAGAATCCTGCATTGATCCTGATGAACACAGGCTATAGAATATTTTCAAAGACGTTAAGGATCCGTATGATAACTTCAATAATGTAACCTAACGTGTGAAAAAATTCATTATATTGCGTACACTGCGGAAATTATTGACAACAGAACAAAGTGATGTACTACAGTTTTATAGAGGACATCAATATCTACAAAAATGTCAGCGATATGTCTAACTATTACAGTTATGTCACAATAACTACTTTTTCATGTTGAACTTCATAGTACTTTATATCTTCATTATTACGCGAACGAAGTCGCTGGCAACAGCTAGTACTTAATAATGGAATAATACGCAGCAATTGTAATAGCGCCTTATTCACTTCAACAATTGCTATAATAATAAAATTAAGTACCAGATGTCATTTGTTTTTAAAGATTTTTATTTATTTATTTACTTTTAGTAAATGGGCTCCAATAGAGCGCTTTTACTCGTCAATACATATACAAATATAAATGAAATAAATTTAATAATTATCAATTTGATTTCGCTGCTGTATACTGGCTTTGTCCACTTACATACTAATGTCATAATAATATATAATAAATCTACTATGACGTAGAAGAATAGCTGCTGTATAGAGGCATTGTCATCCTATTATATACCTAAGGGTAAACATAAAATGACATAGATTATGTCCAAGATTTTTTATCAGTAAGATATTCATCTAACGTGTAAGTAATTGATTGTCATCTGTTGTGTTTTGCCCTTGAGGTAATTTGGAGGATGACTCGAGTGGAGTAACGTTCGAGATAAACTACCTTAAAGTATGTAATTGTTTCTCGTTGAGGACCGTTCTCACTCTTGTTGGTTTTCCGTCAGCGTTGGAAGCAGTTCTTGCGCGACCACCTTTATGTGACCCCGACTCGCTTCCAGAATCTGCAACAGAAATATATAACCTATAAATTTCGACTTCTAGAGTAGGTAGTATTTTTTTGAGCGCTGTTACGATCTCTTTTTTATTTATATGTGTGGCGGTCGATTCTACATACAAGCCGAAAATACATATTTAAGAAGATTTGAGGTTTTGACGTTTAGTCTGTCAGTGTCATCTTTCTTGTTTTCTTCTGATTCTTTGATTGCCACAATGCATTGTAATAATTATATTTTTGATACATTTTAATCAGCAGTATTATTTCACATAGGTTTTTCTAAATATGAAAGTAATTATCATTTTTGATATTACAATTGTTTTTGACGTCAACGAGGATTAAACAGGTAGGTACCCTAAAGGAAAAGTGTTTTACCGAAAAACAGATGAATTAACGACGTTTTTTTTTGACATGAAAGTTGCTTAAAATAACCAACACAAATTTTTTTTTCTCCCCTCTCCCTTACATCTAATTGGTTCTTGTTTTTTTTTTATGTATTTTTGTAATTTTATTAGAAGTGTAGTATCTATCCCTTTATTACCTTGAGCATGCCGTCCTATCCTATAATTAAAATTTCATTTAGTTTATATATAATAGTAGTCCTTTTTATAATATGTAGTTTTAATGTAATTTTGTAGGTAGGCGAAATAATTAATTATTAAATAAACACTGGCTGTAAAAATTTATTTTAAAAAAAGACTACATTTGCGGCCCAAAACACCGAAACACCGATATATGTATATTAAAACGTAATAATAATATAAATTAGATAAGGGAAAAGCAAGTTGTTTGTTCACGCCGCGGTGTAACATGAAAGCGCGCGGTGTCTTTCATCGCGGCGATATCAAAGGGCTGCCATTATCGACAAATCAGTGCAATGATAGCAATCCGCATATACTCCGATAGTTCGATCATTACTTGTGTTTACTGATAAATTCATTTATTTGGCGGTATCAATTTCATTTCATTTAATTATATTTATGTTTCCTAATTTATAAACAACTACCCTAGTACCCTGCGCGCGTTGCTACGCCACCAACTAAAATAAATTTGAAGGAAAGACATTACACAAATATTTAATTCGTTTTGAGTCATTTTATTGATTTTGTTCATTTGACGACAATATGTGAAATTCATTGTAATGACAGTGACGCCATCTGTCCAAAATTGGTCGTACTAACTCAGAAACCTTCATGGGCTCATGCACAACAACTTTGCTAAAGATCATCACATGATCAAATGCATAGTTTACGATTCTATAAAGGACATACAGACAAACATTCATTTTTTTTATATATAGATTAGATATGTGCCGATTATGACTTTGGCCGACGGTTGTAAATAAGCCGACTAGTCGGCCAAGCCGACTACGCTGCAATTTCAGTCACTAGTGACATGTGGACAAATATAAATAACAAAAAAAGTTTTTTGAGTTTTACAGCTCACTAGTTTGACGATAGTTTTAAATATTATCACGCAGTATTGCAATATATGTCATTAAATATTATGTTGATTTGTTTTTTAATTAAGATACTAATTTAATTTGATAAATGTCATCAATATATTTTCTTTACAAGGAAGTAACACATATATTGTATTGAGAAATAGACACAAGGTAAGAAGCCGGATAGTCGGCGCTTTTTACCGATTAGTTACCGACTACGATAGTGGCCGGATAGTCGGCTTTACCGACTAGTGGCCGACTAGTCGGAACATCTCTAATATAGATTCTTAATTATTCACGCACAAGAATACAGAGAGCTTTATTTTGATTAATTTCAATGATATTTGCGACTTACTCAGCATTACGACGACAAACGACATATTAAAATAGTCTATAATCCCTACTAATAATATAAATGTGAATGTGAGTTTGTTTGTTACGTTTTCACGCAACAATTACTTAACCGATCATCATGAAACTTTGTACACATATTTTTGGAGGTTCTAGAAGTAACATAGGATACTTTTTATTTAAAAAGAAATTATTTATTACTATAGTTGTTGGCGATCGCAACCTCCTTTTAATTTTTATACATTATATTAAGTTTTATAAAAAATACGACTGTCAATGTCAAGCAGTCCTAATAAAAACTGAAAAGCTGGTTTTTTCTTTTGCACGGACTCAAATATATAATATACTAGCTGTTGCCCGCAACTACGTCTGCGTAATAATGAATGAAATAAATCTAAGAAGATTTATACAAACTTTCATCCCCTTGGGGGTAGAATTGATCAAAATCCTTTCTTAGCAGATGCCTACGTCATAACATCTACCTGCATGCCAAATTTCAGCCCGATCCGTCCAGTGGTTTGGGTTGTGCGTTGATAGATCACTATGTCAGTCAGTCACCTTCGAGTTATATATATTTAGATTGCGAAATAACAGCAATAATAGTTTCCAATTGACTATAGTTAGTGTGATCTCTGATACTTATGTAATGACTTAAATGCGAGCGAAACCGGGGGTAAAAGCTAGTAATATTATAAAGAGGAAAAATTTGTATTTTTGTATGTTTGTAACGAACAATAATAGTACATAAAAGGCATTAAGTCAATCTCTTTGTTTATTAGGCAAATAAAACGTTAATCCTGTCCACCCCTTTAGGATTAAAGTCGTGAGGATACGCACAAAGAGAGTATTAACTGTTCACTTAGTCAATTACAACATTAGGGGTGCAAAACTCAGACCTATTTCACACCTATGGATTACTTCATAATAGGGATGGATGGGGGAAACCATTTTTTTTAAATTTTAACTATAGTAGTGTTGATAAATGAAACTTATGTGGTCTTGACGCAAATGGTTTGTTACGCAGAGGCCCTGGTTTCGATTCCGGGTCGAAATTAATATTTATTTATAAATATACTAGCTTTTACCTGCGGCTTCGCTCGCATTTAAGGCATTAAATAAGTATCAGAGATCATTTCAATAGAAATAAATCAATATGACTCCAAACAGCTGAAACTATAGTCAATTGGAAACTATAGTAAAAAATAATTACTTCTTTAAATAAAAAGTACCCTATGTTACTTCTAGTACCTCCAAAAATATGTGTACAAAGTTCATGATGATCGGTTAAGTAGTTGTTGCGTGAAAACGTAACAAACAAACTCACATTCACATTTATAATATTAGTGGGGATTATTCATTTGAATTTAGGCAGTCTTTGAACATTAAAAATTACAAATATAAATTAAAAGACTATTTCATGGAAAACCTTTGAAACAACCTGTAGGTATATAAAAATAAATAAAATAATATTAAAACAGATGACGGTTTCTCAAACCTACCCGTAATCATAAAATTAATTAATTTTATTTTTTCTATTTTTCATTATATTTTATATTATTTTGTTTTATATACTAACATATTTTTATATTAACTTAAGTTATATTTAGAATGTAAGGCGCCAAGGTAACATATTGTAAAAAAAATATTTAAAAATAAACGTCTTATTTATTTATTATTTATTAAAAAAAACAATAATCACTAGCTTCGGGACTGTTTGTTGTGTTGGTACCCCTAAAAATAATAATAATAAAATAAAACAAATATTATCCCAAATATGCCAAAATCATAGTCACTGTACATTCTACAGTCTACGCTCTACACATTGGACAATGGTCAGCAATCCCTTTATGAATATGTTATAACTTGAAATGAAAATGAATTTTTTATCATTTTGATAATCAAGTAAATAGAAATGACACACTTAACTATAATTATTTTATTTGAAATGAAATACAAAAAAGTTTATTAGCATAGGCACTACAGGCGTGCACTTGCTCATCGTTAAACTTCGGAAAGGCGTATGACGAGAAGAAGACCACAAGAAACTCGTCAATCATAGCCTTTTTTTTATTTGATTTTATGCTTTCATATTAGAATCGTGTTTCGGATCACCCTTGAAATAGCCAGAGTGGAGACAAACTAAGTTGGTCGTTACTCTGTCTCTTTGTATCGTGTTAGAAGTTTGGTTAGAATGAGCGCGATGAAAGGATTGCTGTTAAAAATATATAAATAGTCTATAACCAGTGTTGCCAGATGCGTTTTTCTAAACATCGGGACCTCAACGTAAAAAAAGCGGGACTGGGATGAAAAAATCGGGACGAAAACAAAATCGTAAATAAACTATAAGTACATATAACTTATACTTTATGTAAAGCCTTAACATAAAAACAAAAACATAATTATCTTTAAAAAGAACTTCTTTTCTCTGAGATCAATCAAACATATAAACAAAAATATATTATTTCTTAACCACCTATCTTGTTTAATATTTTCTTCAAGGAATCAATGATACACTAATTGTTTTTAATTAACATAATTTATTTTTGATAGATACTACAGTAATGCCCCGCTTTACGCGAGGGATACGTTCCGGAAAAAATCGCGTTAACTGAAATTCCCGCGACCATAAATAAGTTGATGACTACATTATGTTTATACGCACTCTTTCGCGTAATTTAATAATAAATTTGAATTTCGTGTTATAGTGAAACCGCGCATAACGAGGTCGCATAAAGCGGGTTATTACTGTATAATGAAAAAGCGGAATTTTGGGCGTCCTGAGGGCTCAAAAACGGGACGTCTGGTGACTAATAACCAGTCACGCTTGCGAGCTATAATAAACAAAGTGCAATCCTCAAATACATAACTATATTGACCTGAGTATTGACCCAAATTTGTCCCATGTTTGTCCAAAACCATATTAACTCTCTATTTACCTGACATAGATCCTAATTCGTGCGGATGATGTGAGTTGTTATTACTAATTGTTGTGTTATTGTTGCTCTCTGTCGCCGCTGTCGCAGTGCCTGTCGACGCAGTGGAACTCTGAAATATATCACCAATAATAAATAAGCTTTAAATTTACTTATAAAAATAACACCAATGGGCTTATCACGAATTTAGTCTGGCTTTCGAACGGAGTTCGCCTCAAGCGATTTGTATGGAAATTTGAGCACTTTTTCACTTAAACTTTTTCATGTTAAAATTTGAACTACATAGTAATTTATATCTTCATTACTACGCGAACGAAGTCGCTGGCAACAGCTAGTTAGTAATAATAAAAATAAAAGTGGTAGGGATTTGTTTCGCCTGAAACCCGAATGCATATAATGGCCTACCTTTTCTAATACATCGTGATCTTCTCTACAATATAAAGAACCGCCTTCTCTTAACGCAAATTCATCACCTGGAAATGAATATGATCTTAAATATGCAGTGAGCTCATGTCCAGAGTTCTGTTCGCTTATGAAAATTGACAAAAAAAAAACTTTTGAAAATTTCCTGTGACATGTGGCATACTCACCGGGTATAAGTTGTCGTGCGCACGCGCAGCATCTAAAACAGTCTATATGATATATTTTCGTTTTGGCTCTCATAACAAAATCGTTTTTACTAAATGATGAACCGCATTTGTCGCATTTTGTACCAAATAACCTGAAAACAAACAATAATATTATTATTATTAACAATATACAAATACATTTAAATGATAATAAATAAAGCTAACTTCCGCATAATGTCAATAAAACTAAAAGAAAAACTACTAAACCGATTTACAACCGCATCCCTCGATAATAAATCTAATCTATCGACTACTGAACCTTACGCGTTACACATGCGCGATATAAATGCAATCGGAAACGTGTCCGAGCTCAACGCCCCCTGATACTGATCCTCAAACGTAGTCAACATTGATTTATTAAAACAAGAACAGTAATACCCCGCTTTACGCGACCCCGTTATGCACGGTTTCACTATAACGCAAAATTCCAATTTATTATTAAATTACGCGAAAGAGTGCGTATAAACATAATGTAGTCATTCAACTTCTCTATGGTCGCGGGAATTTCAGTTAACGCAATTTTTTCCGGAAACTATCCCTCGCGTAAAGCGGGGCATTACTGTACACTAGTAATTTTTAATCATAACAACACCTTGTCTTATTAATCGTGTCTCGGATATACAAAAAAATATAGTACCCGATTTAAAGTTATTATAGTGCAAAATTTGTTTGTGTAGATTCTTCATTGTTGTATTATCTCAGAAATCATTAAGACAATACTAATTTATCTTTTTATGAGATGTTGAATTATATTATATATAGAAGCTATTTCAATAAAAAAACGTAAATTTCCAAAATTATGTTCCAATTATGTTAATAGGATCCGATGATACTACATATAACATTTCTACGCAATGTTTTCATTCATTTGTCTGAACTTAGTAAATAGTATATAGTTACAGTAGTACAGTTAAGAAACACCACACTACAAGATTATCTTTAAACTAAACGTAATCAAAGAATGCTGTTGAAATGAGTGTTCTAAAGCAATATTCTTCCAATAGTATAAAAGTCGTATTCGCCACAAAGGCCCCTAACAACTCAAAATCCCTACTAATATTATAAATGTGAATGTGAGTCTGTTTGTTACGTCTTAACCGATCATCATGAAACTTTGTACACATATTTTTGGATGTACTACAAGTAACATAGGATACTTTTTATTTAAATAATAATAATTTTTTTTTTACTATAGTTTCCAATTGACTATAGTTAGTATGAAATCTGATACTTATTTAATGACTTAAATACGAGCGAAGCCGCGGGTAAAAGCTAGTAAATTTATATTTTAAAGATGTTACGCAATTAGTATAAAATTAATTATTAAACAAAAAAAAACACATAAGGAATTTCTGAACGCATCTCACACACACATATATACGTATATAGCAATAGGGTGACCAATTGTTGGGGTTTAATAAGGATTTTAGGAAAAAAGTTTTATTAATTAAATTATTATTAATTAATACTTTATTTTCATAGGTGGCGAGGATTTTGAAATAATTCAAATAAAAAACAAAGTCTAAAAGTACAAACTGTGAGATCCCAATATACATACATACAATTTATTATGTCCCAAATAAAATTGCAAGTCATTGCCACCCTATGTATACCTATAGGCGATGCTTTTAGTGAGATTGGTCGGGGGTTGGTTAAAGGGTAGATTCATTCGCTAAGTAACGGTCAATACCCGACACCCTCGCCTCTTACAAAAGCTGGGGTAACAGTTTCACTTGCGGAATTTCACAATTTCAAGCAGAATTTTCAGTACTATAATTTCCCACAATGTTTCTGATACTAGACTAAAATACTGTGCCTAGCATCTGCAGTGGTATGTATGCATTGATTTAAATAACCAAGTATTCTATGTTTATCCCAGTTAGTATATAAAGAGATCTATACTAATATATAAAGAGAAAACATTTGATTGTTTGTTTGTATGTATTGAATAGGCTCCGAAACTACTGGACCGATTTCAAAAATTATTTCACCATTAGAATCCTACATTATCCCTGATGAATATTTCAAAAACGTAGTTAGGTAGGTAGTATATAGTTAGTAGACGTCCGCTAAGAACGGATTTTGTGACAGAAGTGTGATAGGCATTTTCTGTTGACTGAAATACGAAACATCATTAACACTAGGTTTACGGACGTTTTCTATATACCTACTTCTACTAAAACGCGTCAATTTGACGCATATCGTAGAGATAGGTATACCACATAGACAAGTTCAGTAATTCAACACTTTTAAAGAAAATAGACTTCAATATATATTTCCCTCGATCAATGAATAAAAGTCATACAAAGAGATAAAATAAAAATTTAAACACTTTTTGGTAATTCTCTGATAAAAGTTAAAATGCGTCAAATTGACGCGTCCCGTAAACCTAGTGTTAAACGAAGTTACTGGCAATAGCTAGCGAATTATAAAGAAGCAGATGATCGCCTTTACGTCGGATGTGGGTCTAATACGACGGCGTCAAACCGATTTAAAAAGAATTTATTTTAGAGATGTATGAACTCTTTATCGACAGATAGAAAAAAATACCTGCGACCATGTAAATATTTTGTAAATCCCTACTAATATTATAAATGTGAATGTGAGTTTGTGCGTTACGTTTTCGCGCAACAACTACTTAACCGATCATCATAAAACTTTGTACACATATTTTTGGAGGCACTAAAAGTAACATAGGATACTTTTTATTTAAAAAATAATAATAATTTTTTACTATAGTTTGCAACTGACTATAGTTTCAGCTGTTTGGAATCATACTGATTCATTTCTATTGAAATAATTTCTGATACTTATTTAATGACTTAAACTTAGTATCCAAAAATCTATTTTTCACATTTATACAGTGATATTCTACGTCAAAGTACATTTATCGATGTCTATTAGCACAACACTATATAAGCAAAATGATTGGCGTTTCGCGACCAGACAGACGCCTGCGCAAACATTTCGACCACACGCATTTCTTGTTTAAACTAACTTCCTACACAGATTTAATAATTTTGATATTTATATAAACAATAAAGATTAGTATAATGTATATAATTATTTATTGATTTTCTTTTATAGTGTCGTTTTAAACTTTACGGCGTACGACATATTTACTATTGATTACTTTATTATCGAGACTTTTAAATCAATTGATTATTTTAAAAAAAATTACGTATTAACATTATTTAGTATATTTACATTATCATATTATATTTATTGGTGTAATTATTTATTAATAATCAAAATTATTTGTGTATTATTTTGTATTTATTTTACTTTTCTGTACTATTAACGTCACCGCTCACATCTCCCAAAGGTTAACTGACATTAAGTTCCCCTTTTGTGATTTTTTGGTACAATAAAGAATTTATTATTATTATTATTATATCTTCTCACAAAGCTCCTGTTAAGCTTTCAACTAATATATACATATAAAATATATATGTATATAAAAGGTTGTTTCACCTGGATTGGCATAAAGTCATATAATAAGCTGCCCGATTATATTAGTAGATTATAAGAAAATCATATTACACGTTAGATGAATATCTTACTAATAAAAAAGCTTGGACATAATCTATGTTATTTTATGTTTACCCTTAAGTATACAATAGGATGACAATGCCCCTATACAGCAGCTAGTCTTCTACATCATAGTAGATTTATTATATATTATTATGACATTAATATGTAAGTGGACAATGCCAGTATACAGCAGCTAAATCAAATTGATTGTAACAATTTACTTAATTTATTCTATTGAGTGGAAATGACAATGTATTTATCTATTTATGAATAATATTAATTAATATATAGAAAATCAATTACAACACAATCAAAAATAATTGTGAATTTATTTATTTATTTTTGTAATGTCTGAGGTTTAGTTGAGGAAAATTCTACAATACGAGCGTTAAGTATTAAATTGGAATCTATCAATAAAAAATCATAAGCAGCAATGTGATTTTTTACTTTTATGCCGACCCATCAAAGGATAAGCTGAACAACACGGCATGCAGTCAAAATAGAACAAACCGCCCGTGTTTACATTTCCACCCTTCCAACCACAAAATATAGTATTACCGGGGCCCGAGAAAGAAAACAAACGCGTTATGTGTTTTGGCGCCAAAACAAACGTCACTTTGACAGCGCGGCGGGCGGCGGCGCGCGGGAACACGATATGTTTGTACAAAAGTACATATCCGTTCAGATAATATTACATTGTATTTAAAATATTTAATAATAACTTCAGATTTATGCGGCCGTTTATTATAAAACTAGCTTTTATCCGCGGCTTCACTCGCATTTAAGTCATTAAATAAGTATCAGAGATCAATTCAATAGAAATGAATCAATATGATTCCAAACAGCTGAAACTATAGTCAGTTGGAAACTATAGAAAAAAATAATTTATTTTACAAAATAAAAAGTATCCTATGTTACTTCTAGTGCCTCCAAAAATATGTGTACAAAGTTTCATGATTATCGGTTAAGCAGTTGTTGCGTGAAAACGTAACAAACAAACTTACATTCACATTCATCTTTATATTCACACCATTTGTAAATAGACCATTTCAGGACAAATCTCGGTCAATATTCGCCACTTAATCGCATGATTAGTCAATACAATTACTTATTTAAAAGAACTGACATAGATGCTTTTTCCTACAACAAGCCAAAATACAGGAAACATCTCGATACTAACTATCTTTAACTAACTAACTACCTAGTGTTTTAATTTTGTTCTTTTTTTTCTGTTCCTTATATATATTTATTTCTTGGTGTTTTTTTTTAATTATTATGTAACATATAAACTATGTATTTTTGTAATTTTATTACTAGTGTAGTATCTATCCCTTTATCACCTTGAGCATGCCGTCCTATCCTATAATTAAAATTTCATCTATATCTCTATATATATAAAACTCAAAGGTGACTGACTGACTGACTGACTTAGTGATCTATCAACGCACAGCCCAAACCACTGGACGGATCGGGCTGAAATTTGGCATGCAGGTAGATATTATGACGTAGGCATCCGCTAAGAAAGGATTTTGATCAATTCTGCCCCCAAGGGGATAAAATAGGGGATGAAAGTTTGTATAAATCTTATTAGATTTTCGACTGATTGAACTAAAATTAAAGATTGGAGTTACTGTGATGAAGACGTTTTTACACACGCTAAACAAAAATAAAGTCGCAAAAACTATACCTAATTAATAATAATACTTCTTAACGGGAGCGAAGCCGCGGGCATCAGCTAAAATAGGGGATGAAAGTTTGTATAAATCTTCTTAGATTTATTTCATTCATTATTACGCAGACGTAGTTGCGGGCAACAGCTAGTCTATATATATAAAACTCAAAGGTGACTGACTTAGTGATCTATCAACGCACAGCCCAAACCACTGGACGGATCGGGCTGAAATTTGGCATGCAGGTAGATGTTATGACGTAGGCATCCGCTAAGAAAGGATTTTGATCAATTCCACCCCTAAGGGGATAAAATAGGGGATGAAAGTTTGTATAAATCTTATTAGATTTTGGACTGATTGAGCTGAAATTAAAGATTGGAGCTACTATGATTCTTAACGCGAGCGAAGCCGCTGGCAAAAGCTAGTTTAGTTTATATAATAGTAGTCCTTTTTACTATAATATGTAGTTATAGTGTAATTTTGTATGTAGGCGAAATAAATAAATAAATAATAAGATTCAACAGCGACATCTATAGGCGAGTAGCAAAATCAAATGTTATTACTATGTATATAGTATGTAGGAATAAACGTATCTTAACAAAGCATGTAATTAGTTATTTTCTGTTAAAAACAACACAATACAAAAACATTTACAGTAACTCCAGTCACTGAGTGTCACGTTACGCCAATTAAGGGACCGGGCTCGAATTCCCGAGGGGTTAGTTTTTATGTTTTAAAAATTATACTCAAATAAGTTGAGTTATAAAGGCTTACATCCTTATTAAGGCATTGTATGTAGATATATATGACATGAAAATAGTTTATCAGCATAGGCACTATAGATATGCACTTGTACATCGTTAGACTCTACAATGGCTTCAGTGGGCTTATCAGGAATTTTAGTCTGGCTTTCGAACCGAGTTCGCTTCAAGCGATTTGTATGGAAATTTGCGCAGCGGATTTGAAACTACAATATTTTAGATACTTTTTGTTAATTTTCGAACGTCTCGATCTTTCGTTCATTTGATAGATTGCTGGTGCTCGTTAGTCGTTAGTAAAAATTCATGATCCCGATTGCTAACGGATCCGTTTTACTTGTGACAGCTCGATTCGAAAGCCAGATAAATTCGTGATAAGCCCACAGAAAGGCGTATGACGAGAAGAAGACCACAAGAAACTCGTCAATATAGCCTGCGTTTTATTAACTATAAATAAAAACTGAAAATTAACGAGTTTCTTGTGGTCTTCTTCTCGTCATACGCCTTTCCGAAGTCACGGTAGAGTCTAACGTGAGCAAGCGCAAGCCTTTAGTGCCTTTGCTAATAAACTATTTAGAATCCATTTCATTTCAACCCACAAAACACAATGATTATATTATTATTACATTTAATTGGTTGTTTCAGACGTTACTTTGCGGAAATCCATATTAAAGGAAATTATTTTGGTTATAATTCCCGCTACAACATTCAATAACTTGTCTTTCACGTGGCATCATCAAGATACGTGAAGTGGCGAAACGCGTCGAGACAAGTTATTGAATGTTGTAGCGGGAATTATAAGCAAAATAATTTTAAATAATTTCCATTATTACATTTATTTTACGTACCTAGTGTAATCTCTTTTGCAATACGTCTTTCCATCTCTGACAAAGCAAGTGCATGATTCGTCTAGGAATTGTCGACATTCCTGGCATTTGAGACAGGCCGCATGCCACTCCAGGTCGGGCGCGACACGCAGTATGTACTGGTCGTGGATCTGACCTCCGCAACCAACACAAAGGGACAGGCGCAGTTTTTCTGTGAACAAAATAATTTTTATGTTTCTAGGGAGATTTTTAAGCATACACTTTTATTACGCAGGGAGTTAGTAAATGGCATAGTTTTGCGGGTTCAAACCTGTTAAGATATTAAAATTCATTCATTAATACAGCCATTCTCAAAGTGTGTTCCGCGGAACCCTGAGGCTAAAATACTGCAAAAAATACTTACCAAAGGGAGATTATAAGGTTACATCTAAATATTACATTGCAATATGATTATTCATAAATATATATAAATCAGTTTTTTATAATTATATTAAGGCTTTTTCCTTCGTCAAAAAAGTTTGAGAACCGCTGCATTAATATATCCCCCACCTCCCTCTCCAAAATCCCGAAAACCTGTCTACTCCCATAGTTCCTGGTACTATATTTAACTGAATTAAATTAATATCAATCATAACCATTGAACAAAAAGAGCCGGCATAGCGGGAGGTACTGTTTGAAAACATTTTTTTCTTATGAATTTCGGATCCGTAAAGGGAACCGACATCTCGTCATCGTTTTTGTATGAATACGTAATTTTTGGTCGTACGTGAAAAATCAATATTTAGCTGCGAACCTATAGGCGTGCCGAGGAATACGCCCGTTATGGTACCAGCCGAGTGTTCTATACACGTCTCGCTCACACATATAGCGTTGTCTCTTTTGCACTTTGCGTATTATAATAAAGAAAATCTATATAGGCAATGGAAAATAAATGAAAACTAGAATCCTCTGTAACATGCTATTAGGACAACACAGAACACAGACTTAAAACAATTGTTTACCTTACAATGATGTATAGACAAAGAAGATAATTTAGTAGAATTAAAAATGCTTTAAACGGCTTACTTTTCACATTTATCTGGTTTAACATATACAGAGTAACCTTAATGCAACTACCCTCAATACAATGATTTCCTCGATTTAACGAATTTTTCCAAATCCCCTAGAACTGCCCGTAAGAGCTAATGCAAAATATACCTTTATATTACGAATACATTTATTAACACTAGGTTTACGGGACGCGTCAATTTGACGCATTTTGACTTTTATCAGAGAATTACCAAAAACTGTTTAAATTTTTATTTTATCTCTTTGTATACTTTTATTCATTGATCGAGGGAAATATAAATTGAAGTCTATTTTCTTTAAAAGTGTTGAATTACTGAACTTGTTTATGTGGTATACCTATCTCTACGATATGCGTCAAATTGACGCGTTTTAGTAGAAGTAGGTATATAGAAAACGTCCGTAAACCTAGTGTTAAAAACCATTTTATAACGAATTTTCAATCTTTGCAAAATATATAAAGAAAGTATTATTTACCTCTATTTAACGAAATCGTTCGCTATAACAGGGAAAGCAGATTAGTGCTTACGTAAAGTTGAGATTAATATTTTTTTAAACTTGTTAAAACGAATCGTAGACCAACCTAACCTCTGTAACAAATTACTTGATATAACGAATTATTTTCTGATTCCCTTCAGTATCGTTATATCAAGGTTGCACTGTAGTACTATTGGGTCCTGACCTTAGCCTCTCCATGCTCTTAGCCACATATGTGGACGTTTAGTTTTTTATAATTATAGTTACTTTCAATATTAAAAATGACAGAACAAAAAGAGAAGTAAGAGAGGTAAGAATCAATAAGAGAAGTGGCATTAAAAAATTTAAAAAAAAAAAATTTCCACAAAAAAGGCTTATCTGAAGAATTTAGTTTAGGTTACCCTCAGGTATGAGTCCCAACATAATTCCAATATCTATTCTATCCCAATTAGAACCCAATTAATAATTCTGTGCAAAGTACATTGTCCTTAAGTGCAGTGAACTTGCATTATAATAAAACTGCTGTTGAAAGGATGTACTTATGCGACCGTACACCGTGACCGAGATTAAAGTGCATATTATGCAAAATAAATGCATTCAAATTATTATATGCGAGTACGATTTAATTAATTCGAAATATTTTGTAGAGTTTATTTTCTGATCATAATGTTGCTAGGATGGCTGTCGTTTTTGTAGTGAACACGACTGTCAAATTTGTCAAAAATGTCAAAAAAAAACCTTCTTCTTTTATTAACACTAGATTTACTGGTCTTGCAAGATCAAATTAAAATTCCTACTGCATCTAACATTTTCTTTAATTCTTTTAATCTTCTTTAATTTATAACAGAAGAATTAGTTTTATGAATTTTATATTATTTTAAGTAAATATTTGTATATATTTGTAACAAATATATACTTTTTTGGTTTTGGTAGAAATAGGTATATTTAAGTTGATAAATCTAGTGTTAATGACCTCAGATATCTATTAAAGACAATTCTGCCAATGTCGAGTATTAGCCACTGCCAACTAGGGCTTCCAATCCCGCAGCCTGTGTTCAATCTCGGCATTTACGGGACTAGGAATTTTCAATCCCAAGGGATCCGTGTATTTGCGAGATCCCGCATATAGAAAATATTAATATATAGGTATATCAATCAAATTACACTGTCTATTTATCACAGGATACAGAAACAATACCGAAAAAAACAAAAATCTATCAACTACAAAATATAATATATACTAAATTTAAAAAAAAACTGAATGTTGACAGAAGTTTTTATGACGTTAATTACGACGCGAGAAGTCGTGTGCATGCTTCTTTCTAATCCCGTAATCCCGCAGCACGCGGGATTGGAAAATGACTGGAAGCCCTACTGCCAACCTTAACCAACAATATATACAATTTATAATTGGTTGTTTCAGGCGTTACTTTGCGGAAATCCATATTAAAGGAAATTATTTAAAATTATTTTGCTTATAATTCCCGCTACATTAGGTTGATGAAAGAAAATAACCTCCACCAACATTCAATAACTTGTCTCGACGCGTTTCGCCACTTCACCTGGCATCATCAGGATAGGTGTGGTCGCTTCGGCTTTGCTTCGACGACGATGTGGGAATTATAAGCAAAATAACTTTAAATAATTTCCTTTAATATATACAATTATTATTCAGAAGGAGAGAGGTATCATCTCCTGTTAGAAACAAATTCATAAGTTCCCCAAAAAAGCGATCACTTATGCTTAAAAAGCAACCGCCAAAGGCACCGCAGTCACATACGAGGCACTTGTTTACTATACACCTTACGATGCGACCAACGCGGTGCCCGTGTCTCGGCATTTTTTGTTTTTATAACGTTTCTGAGGCTTTTTTTCCGACCTCTTCAAGAGTACCTTTGACGAGCACCGGTTTTTCTACAACTATTTTTTTAAATACTGTCGAGTGCTTGGAAAACTTTTCGGGCTCAATTGAGAGCAGGTTCCTTTAATTTCAGTAAATGATAAAAACTTACTAAGTATGAGTTTGAACCTGAACAACTATTTTTATACCTCAAACTACCTTGTTCTGTGAGCTTTAGAACAAGGACAACAAAGACCAAAGACAAATATTTATTCTTTTATTTGGATCGTGAATCGAACCGAAGAATAGAACAGACTTTTACTTTTACCCGCGGCTTCGCTCGCATTTAATTTATTAAATAAGTATCAGAGATCATTACAATAGAAATGAATCAATATGATTCCAAACAGCTGAAACTATAGTAAAAAATAATTTATTCTTAATAATAATCCTATGTTACTTGTAGCACCTCCAAAAATATGTGTACAAAGTTTCATAATGATCGGTTAAGTAGTTGTTGCGTGAAAACGTAACAAACAAACAAACTCACATTCACATTTATAATATTAGTAGGGATTTAATAACTTTAATTAACTCTCGTTTTAAAATAATATATTAAGTACCGGATTTTGGATTAGCCAAGTCCATGTTTATGCCGACTAATAAATAATTATTGAAATAATTTAACCAAAGCGCCCGCAAAGAAATAAAACATTGATAAAGGGTAAACAAAAATTTAAAATTTCCGAATCGCGGCATCGATTGCTATTCAAATTGGTCCAATTACAACGGCCGATGGAGACCGCAATCAAATCACCACACGTACGTACATCACTGTGCACATGGATGCGTTATTTTAATTTCAATTGTTTTAATTCATTTGTTTATATGCCTCATTTATTGTTCTAAAATAATTAAAAACAAACACGATATTAAGCCGCAAAACAAGTTTTAAATTAATTTTTAAAAAAACTAAAAAAACAACACTAAGATATTTAAATACTATATGCAGCGTGTTGTCACGTTTATTTTTAATTGTATTGACTATTTGTTATATTATTTTTATAATATTTCGAAAATTTATCAAACCTAAAGAGGTTTCTATGATTACCGTTTAGTACACACGGCGACATTCAAATGGATACAGTTTTTGTTGGTATATAAGCTATAGTAAGAGAAACGATTGCGGTGTCGTGAACTGCAAAGGAGATATCTGCATCCCTTTCACACATGTCTCAACTACGCCACGATGAGAATATAGCTATCTCTTTCTAATGATTATTTCTTCCTGTTCAAAGTCCAATTTGTATCCATTTGAAGATTGTCGACTGTATAGAGTAGATATTATTATAATTGGGTAAAAAGTTTTTTGTATAATTGAGAATCTTTAGGCTTCAATTTAAATATCAATTTTACTTTTTAATTAGTACCTATTCAGTTAAGTAGTATTTATTTACCACCTCCAGATATTTTCTTGCATTGATCCTTGTGAGGGTTCTAAAACCAATCGGCGATGTTAATTAATTAAGTTTAATTATATTAACGTGACATTCCTTTGATTTTACCTTTGAAATAAGCCTTTTTTAAAGGGCTGCCATTCATCATTGACTTATTGTACACTCATTCGTTTGACATGAGTTAAATTGAAGACACGTGCAGAAGTGTTTTTAACACTAGATTTACCAGACCAGTCAAAATGACTGATCTTGCAAGATCAAATTAAAATTCCTACTGCGTGTAACATTTTCTTTAATTTATAACAGAAGAATTAGTTTTATGAATTTTATATTATTTTATAAATATTTATAACAAATACAGTAGCGCATAATGGGGTCGCGTAAAGCGGGGTATTACTGTATATACTCTTTTGGTTTTGGTAAAAATAGGTATATTTAAGCTGGTAAATTTAGTGTTAAAAAGATTTATTTACAAACAGTACTGACTTAACTCTAAGAGTATTACCAACAAAGTGAACAATCAATCTTTTCCCTACTGATCTTATATACTAACTTAGATGCTATTATAATTCCTTCATCCGACCTCCCTGGGAAGGAATCCAATTGGTTTTATCTTATGTTACACTATGTAACTCATGACAAATAATGTTATTGTATTTATATATATTTATATTACAGAGTAACCTTAATGTAACGACCCTTAATATAACGATTTCCTCGATTTAACGAATTTTTCCAAATCCCCTAGAACTGCCCGTAAGAGCTAATTCAAAATATACCTTTACATTACGAACACATTTGTTACAAACCTTTTATAACGAATTTTCAATCTTCGCAAAATATAAAAAGAAAATATTAGTTACCTTTTAAAATGAGTACCTATAGTATAACTTGTATCCATGGTTACTTTTAAAAAGTGGAAAATAAATAAGCCGGCATAGTGGTTGTTATCTATTAGTTCAAGAAAATCATAAAAAGCAAACTTATTCAAAAATCATATTACACGTTAGATGAATATCTTACTGATAAAAAAGCTTGGACATAATCTATGTCATTTTATGTTTACCCTTAGGTATACAATAGGATGACAATGCCCCTATACAGCAGCTATTCTTCTACATCATAGTAGATTTATTATATATTATTATGACATTAGTATGTAAGTGGACAATGCCAGTTACAGCAGCTAAATCAAATTGATAATTATTAAATTAATAAATTTATATTTGTATTTGTATTGACGAGTAAAAGCGCTCTATTGGAGCCCAATTACTAAAAGTAAATAATTAAAAACATATAATTGAACAAATTTAAAATGGCAATGAATGACAACCTTAAACCCCAATACTTTACATATAAAAAAATATCAAATAAAGTAATTTAGCGCTTACACGTGACTTATAAGGGTCATTTTACTCTACACAAAGAGATGCATTTAAAAAGGAAGTTAGTTATGTTTTTATTAGGATTTTCAAACAAATATAGTCTCTGTTGACAGTTAGGCGCCTCTCTTTGACCGTTTTTTTTTTCTTTTGGAAAACGTGTCCAGCCCTGATAGCGGGTAATTTAGTTTTTAAAGCATATTTCTTTGATTACAGAATTAATTTGTTGTACTTATATATAATATATTCCATATTTTATTTAGTTTTTATGTTTAGATCAGCCATTCTCAAAGTGGTGTTCCGCGGAACCCTAGGGCTAAAATACTGCAAAAAATACCTACCAAAGGGAGAGTATAAGTTTACATCTAAATATTCCAACTAAATATTACGTAATATTACATTGCAATATGATTATTCATAAATACATGTAAATCAGTTTTTTATAATTATATTAAGGCTTTTTCCTTCGCCAAAAAAGTTTGAGAACCGCTGATTTATAGCATTAATATTCATACACCAATACAACTAACAAATAAATACAACTTCCTCTATGCATTATTTTCATTCTTCAATTATTTCTCCAGACCGGTTAGTTGGTAGAAAATGCCTTTAGGGATTAAGTTCGCCAATTTGTGATTTTTACAAATAAAGAATTTTATTATTATTAAAAGACAATTCTGCCAATGTCGAGTTTTACGACAACAGTCCAATAAGAAATTATAAAATTGCTAATTCACACGTAAACCCTCATGTCAAAAAGCCTAGAATCAGAATAATATATCACCAAGTTCTAAATAAATATTTTTAAAAAATATTCGTTTTCTTCTTGAAACAGATTAGAAAAAAATTCTCCGTCTTTTTTTATTTATTCACTTTAGTAATTGGACTCCAATACATCGCTTTTACAGTCAAAATAAATACAAATTATTACAATGAATTTGATTTAGCTGCTCTATACTTTCATTGTCCACTTACATACTAATGTCATGAAAATAAAAATACTCAGTACAACAATGAAGAATGTACACAAACAAACTATGCACAATAACACGTTTAAATCGTTTGTAATACCCACCATAATACGAACTGTGGGCTTATCACGAATTTTAGTCTGGCTTTCGAACCGAGTTTGCTTCAAGCGATTTGTATGGAAATTTGAGCAGCGCCACCACGTGTGGATTTGGAACTACAATATTTTAGATACTTTTTGTTAATTTTCGAACGTCTCGATCTTTCGTTCATTTGATAGATTGCTGGTGCTCGTTAGTCGTTAGTAAAAATTCATGATCCCGATTGCTAACGGATCCGTTTTACTTGTGACAGCTCGATTCGAAAGCCAGACTAAATTCGTGATAAGCCCACTGGTGATATTAACTTCAAACTAATACTTTGAAATATTTAGTCGTCGAAGCGAAGCCGAAGCGACCACACGTATCCTGATGATGCCACGTGAAGTGGCGAAACGTGTCGAGACAAGTTATTGAATGTTGGTGGAGGTTAATTTCCTTCATCGACCAAATGTAACGGAAATTATAAGCAAAATAATTTTAAATAATTTCCTTTAATATTTAAGTCAATTTAAGTCAGTACTTTGAATAGGATAGCACTCATTATGCTTGTCCTTTGTAAGTCAAGTCACAACAAAAAGAAATTAATTCCGAAATCATATAAATCATTCTCACGCGTCTAATTTTTAATAAAAAACTAATCTTTGATCTTTTCTTGCGGGTAGTTCGTTTTTTTCTTCTCAAAATGGCGCGTGTGAGTGAGACGTCAGGATTCCGATGGTTATCGGTCGTCGATGTTACGGTAGCGCTCGATTGTTGCATTAGTTTTTAATCTTTGATAAGGTAATGGAATGATTTTTGTGTTTTAATATTCTCACGGTGATACAAATTGGAGATTTATCTATGTAGGCAAGGAATTGTTAGTCCAGGCTTAGGTCCGTACCCAGGCGAACGAACGTTTCCTACTCAGGAACACTTACGGACCTGGGGGGCTACTCAGGCATATCCGAAGTTTCGTGATACGGCCGTCACTTCTATAGTTTATGTGAATTTTGACACATAAGCCCGTAAAAAGTCCTGTCAAATGCCCATAAAATAAGCATTGTGTGGCCTATCCGTCGTTACGTCGCTGTTAAATCCGTAATTTCGTGAATGATTCCGTAAGTGTTCCTGAGTAGGAAACGTCCGTATTTTCGTCCGAAGTGCGTCTGAGTAGCCCCCCTGTAATCATTCACGAAATTACGAATTTAGGTTAGGTTTGCCCACTCAATGCTTATTTTACGGACATATGACAAGACTTTTTACGGGCTTATATGTCAAATATCACGAAACTTCGAATATGCCTGAGTAGGCCCCCAGAAACGAAGGTCAAATAATGATCCCTACTTAAAACGAGATTTTAGTGGAGAATTTATTCTAGAATTGCGCTTGAGTACAGATTCTACACTCAAGTAATGGTCAAGTGATCACAGTTCAAATGACGCTCAAGTGCCAATTATGAACAATTATATTATTGTAAATACGTTAGACAAGTTATAACCGCAACCATTCTACAGTAATGGAATTAACGAACAGCGTAACTACAAAATAACAGATGAGTGCCCTAAACCAGTGGTTGTGGTTCCCAAAGTCTTACAAAAATGCGAGTATAGAAATTGCTAATAAAATGAAAATAGTTTATTAGCATAGGCACTAAAGGCGTGCACTTACTCATCGTCAGACTCTAAAATGGCTTCCGAAAGGCGTATGACGAGAAGAAGACCACAAGAAACTCGCCAATCGTAGCCTGTACATAAAATAATTTTCAAAAAAAATCAGAAAAAAAGAATAAATAACATTCATAAATCACACAATTCACAAAAACTAAAATTAGATCAGATCCAATATGAAAAAAGCTCAAAAATTCCTTAGTAGCGAGATGTATTGAAATTGAATTTGAAAAACAAGCATTCCAATAAGAATGACGAGCTGTTCTATTACCACATACATATTACATTTTAGAGAACACTCAATATACGCCTGCGACCCATAGTTTGAGAACTTCTGCTCTAAATCATTCTTTTTATAATTAAAATTGATAACTCTTTACCTCTACTTCAATTATCTATTTTATGTAGTATCTATCCCTTTATCAAGCATGCCGTCCTATCCTATAATTAAAATTTCATTTAGTTTATATAATAGTAGTCCTTTTTACTATAATATGTGCCGTTTTAATGTAATTTTGTAGGTAGGCTTTATAAATAAAACTCAATTGTCCGCAGTCCGGCTTTACTTCAGACGATGTGCGGTCACATGCCGCAACATCGTTTATTTTTTACATAATATATTACTTTGAAATTAGAATAAAATACGTAACATATTAAGCCAATATAATTAGTCTAGGTTGCCCACACAAATTCCTTCACGCCGCACTAGCACGTGATGGGGAGACAGGCGGACGTGTCACACGCATGCGCAAACAACAAATATTATTGTATTGGCTTAATTAATTGAATACGGTCCGACATTGTTTTTTATTTGATTTAAAAATTCTTCCATGTGGCCAGTGTCTTGCTTAGGTTACAGCTCGATGGGTTGCTTTACGCTCTTCAATAATTTAGAAAGAAACAAATGAAACAGTAGCGAGAGATCTGTCAACTTTTTTGTTTAATCTGTAGTGTACTAAGCTCTTTAAAGGACCTAAGCTGACATCCGCAGGTATTACGAACAACGTTACATTTTTTTCTGTTTTATTACAGGTAACATTTAACAAAATTTTTATATACAAATCTACTTATATGAAAACTTATTTGATGTAATTCATTCAAAATGATAGGGGCCACAGGTGAAGCTAAAAAAATTAACAGTAAGTTTTAAAGAAACAATCGTCTTGTAACAGAAGCGAATGTCTAATAAATCAATTTGGTACAGACAGACATTAACACTACGCCTAGAGTCTTTGGCCTTAGAAAAAAAAGAAAAAAAATGTCAAAGACCGGATATCGTTGGCGACAGGATGACGCTGGAGATTCATAACCTCAAAACAAAGGAGTATCAACTACTTGTATACTAATTTAATCATCATTAGAGTTTATTTTACATTGCATTTTTTTATCACTTTTAAATATTTAATAAGCATAGTGGGATCTACAATTTTTACTAGTTTATTTTACAGCAGCGTTTCTCAAACTTTTTTGGCGAAGGAAAAAGCCTTAATATAATTATAAAAATCTGATTTATATGTATTTATGAATGATCATATTGCAATGTAATATTTAGTTAGAATATTTAGATGTAACCTTATAATCTCCCTTTGGTAGGTATTTTTTGCAGTATTTTAGCCCTAGGGTTCTGCGGAACACCACTTTGAGAATAGCTGTTTTACAGCAATACCTTTCTTCTTTTCTTGATTCTTGGTATTAAGTAATTAGTATAACCGTTTGAATGCTATGGGTTTTTGGTAAATAGATTGAAAATTGCTATGAGAAATTGAGAAAAAATATTTTTTTATTCATAAAATTACAAATATATAAATAGTCCTCACCGACTGAACACCAAACTCTGACTGACGCAATCGTCGCTAAATCGACGAACCGCAATTTTGGCGCATTACCTATTCGCACTGAAACGGATAAAATAAGAGATTGCCATATATTGGATATTGCATTGATCGCGCCGTTTGCTGGGTTTGAATTCAAATAACACACACATACACATACCCACCTGCACCACTCATAAACTCGCACGTATGCATAAACTACCCTCTATCACCCCTACTTTCCGCGTCCTTTCCTGAAGCCTATCAGTCAGCTGAAAAGTGACGCCACCACCCTCGAAGAAGTCAAAACCTCGTAATCTGTCGTGTGGGAAGGATTTGAAGATAGTGTAAACCAGCGCAATATACAGTCCACTTCAAAATCCGAGGAGATCAGCGAGCTACATCACCAGCAGGTTTGACTGGTTTTCCTTACACCTCCATACCTCATAAACCGCCGCAACAATAGGGTTTAGTTTAATCAACGAATAAATACTAAATAAATATGTTGATTCAATGAAGTCTTTGAATATGTTACAAATATTAAAGAAAGTAGAATTAATTGGTACAAATTTAACTTTTTTTTTAATCAATTTTTATCTATCAAGTATGGGATCACCGATTACAGGGATTATAGAAAAAATCGACAAAGCATTTATTCGAAATTTATTATAACTTTATGAAATTCACATTATAATAATTGGTATCCTTATTTACATTACAAATTTCAGGCCACAATTTTCTTTTGTCTGCACTTTGCCTACTCAGCTCCTTTAAGGAATTGTTAGTATCGAATAGACAGACATATCCCTACTAATATTATAAATGTGAATGTGAGTTTGTTTGTTACGTTTTCACGCAACAACTACTTAACCGATCGTCATGAAACTTTGTACACATATTTTTGGAGGTACTAGAAGTCAACATAGGATACTTTTTATTAAATAAAACTTGTATGAAAAAAACAATAACAAAGGAAAAGGGCCCAGTTTTTTTGGCCAGTCTGTGACTTATCACCGGATATTGTTGAAGAACACAGGTGGTCAGAACGTAAAAATATTTGGCATTTCTGACCACCCCCTCAAGTAAGGGTGACACATAGACTAAATATTTATGTATTTGAACAAGATAACAGTTTTTTTATTAACAGGTACTTTAAATCAGCGGTTCTCAAACTTTTTTGACGAAGGAAAAAGCCTTAATATAATTATAAAAAAGTGATTTATATTTATTTATGAATAATCATATTGCAATGTAATATTTAGTTGGAATATTTAGATGTAACCTTATAATCTCCCTTTGGTAGGTATTTTTTGCAGTATTTTAGCCCTAGGGTTTCTCGGAACACACTTTGAGAATGGCTGATGTATTCAAAACTTTAAAAAATACACACTAATACGGTACTTGGTATATTTAAGATATAGTGCAAACTCTATACAACGCGTTATTGGGAGTTGTCGTTAAATGGAGAGAGAAAAAAAACGATTTTATTTTACTACTATAATACACTAGCTGTTGCCAGCGACTTCGTTCGCGTGACAATGAAGATAAAAGGTACTATGAATTTTAACATGAAAAAGTAGTTATTGTGACATAACTGTAATAGTTAGACATATGGTATCGCTGACTTTTTTGTAGATATTGATGTCCTCTATAAAACTGTAGTATATCACTTTGCTCTATTGTTAATAATTTCCGCAGCGTACGCAATATAATGATTTTTTTTACACTTTGGGTTACATTATTGAAGTTTTCATATGCCTCCGTAACGTTTTTGAAAATATTTTATATCCTATGTTCATCAGGGATGATGTAGGATTCTAATGGTGAAAGAATTTTTCAAATCGGTCCAGTAGTTTCGGAGCCTATTCAATACATACAAACAATCAAATGTTTTCTCTTTATATATTAGTATAGAAGTTATACTCAGGTGCCTTTATTCGTACTCTCGTTATGTGATAACTGACGTTGATTGCGTTCCGTTACACGTGTCACTTTATATAATGTAACGCGTTCCGTTACACTAAAGCAAAAATGTTGGTTATCGTTTGAAAACAATTTTATACGTAAATTTATACTTTAAAACGTAAGGTAAAAAATAAACCAGTGACATAATCACACCCCGGCGCCAGAGTGGTAGCAAGTCGAGTTTCCGATGTGGTTTTTTTTCCAAAAGGCAGACCCGACCGCATCCAAGGCTCGTAATTGACAGAATTTACGCGTTCTGATAAGACACCAAATCCCTTTTCTTGTGACAGTTTTATTTTGTGTTCTTTTTTTTATTGTGATTAATACATTTTAGTATTACATAAGCATTTATTTTTGAAATGGAACTTAAAATAGACTTTATACTATTTTAGCGAAACTTATGTGAAATAATATTGCTGATTTTTAGAGATTAAAAATATAATTATCACAATGCAAAATTGAAAAAAAACGAAAGAAGACAGATAAGAAGGATGACAGAAGAAATGTCAAAATATCTTCATAATTTATATTGACACTCGCCACACTATCATTAATTTTAATTAATATAATAAAATAAAATTTTAATTAATTTTAATTTTGTTTTTTGTTGTGATTTTTTTTTCTTTCTCCCCTCTTCCTTACATCTAATTGATTCTTGTTTTTTTTATGTATTTTTGTAATTTTATTAGAAGTGTAGTATCTATCCCTTTATCACCTTAAGCATGCCGTCCTATCCTATAATTAAATTTCATTTAGTTTATATAATAGTAGTCCTTTTTATAATATGTAGTTTTAATGTAATTTTGTAGGTAGGCTTTATAAATAAATAAATAAATTACTAGCTGTTCCCCTAAAGCCTGCCTTTCATGTAATCTTGGGTTACATTATTGTAGTTTTAGTAAGGATCCTTATTTTTTTCCTGTAATTTATATAGCCTATTTATATTGATCAGTGATAATGTAGCATTCAAATTTTTGAAATCGGTCCAATAGTTTTTAATTCAATACGTTACAAACATACAAAAATACAAATCTTTTCTTCTTTATAATAGTTATTAGGTAGTATAGGAAATTCCAATTCAACACAGACCAAGATCACGGGTAGTTTAGCCGTCTTTTTACGGCTTATCACCGCGCTTATTTCAACTAATTTAATTCGAGGGTATGATAGTTAGTAATATAGTGTAAAAAATACAATTTTAAGAGTTTTCATTGATATAGTCTACTTGTTCTATTGGCTACAAAGAGTTTAAATGTTTTGTAAATTATTAAAAATTTAAGAATGTGATATGTAATATAAAAAAAATAGTTATTTACCGATTGTTCCGATCCCGAAAAGCCTATAGACCAACCGAGCTGGTCCATGTTAGTGTGCCTTTTGATCTCGCCGCCACACAAAGACCGACTTTTATCTAAACATCAAAACTTCCGTATAGATGGCGAGGCGCTAACCGGTAACTTTAACCGAAACCCGTTTAACTCTAGTATCCATTTAGCATTTAATTATACTATTACTGCTGCGATCATTGAAATTACTTACAGGGAGGTAAGTGGACCACATATAAAGTAGCTAATGCGAAACCATGCTAAACCATTTTTTTATTATTATTATTTTTAGTAAATGGGTCCAATAGAGCGCTTTTACTCGTTAATACAAATCTATATATATAAAAATAAGTGGCACTTTTCGTTGTAATTTTATAACTCAAGAACGGGCTCACCTATCCAAACCAAATGTTTAGGCTTTGCTCGGACTATTTAGTAGATGGTTTATGTGAAGTTTGCACAAAATCGGTAGAGCGGTTCTTCATTTATCACATTTTTTATAACAAATTCAATAAATGGCGGATTGTGCTGTCAAATTGAAACTATTTTCAGTGTTGACAGTAATTGAAACTTTTTATGTCATTCATGCTGTTTGATGCATGAATTTAATGTTTTTTTTTTGATTTTTTTTTTAAAATATTTCAATTTATACGTAGCGAAGTACGTACCGGACCGCTAGTATAAATATAAGTGAAATAATTTTTTTATCAACTTGATTCAACTGCTGTATACTGGCATTGTCCACTTACATACTAATGTCATAATAATATATAATAAATCTACTATGATGTAGAAGAATAGCTGCTGTATAGGGGCATTGCCATCCTATTATATGCCTACAGGTAAACATAAAATGACATAGATTATGTCCAAGCTAGTCCAAGTAGTCGACGTGATTGGTATTTTTTATTGTATTTATTATTTAAATAAATAAACACTTATAAAGCGTGGTAGACAGACTGATGATGGGCATTAACCCAGTATACCATCCCAGGGTAGTACCACCACTTTCAAAAATTCACAGTGAAATTACCTAGTCGCGTTTTGGGATCAGTGGGCTTATCACGAATTTAGTCTGGCTTTCGAGTCGAGCTGTCACAAGTAAAACGGATCCGTTAGCAATCGGGATCATGAATTTTTACTAACGACTAACGAGCACCAGCAATCTATCAAATGAACGAAAGATCGAGACGTTCGAAAATTAACAAAAAGTATCTAAAATATTGTAGTTCCAAATCCGCACGAGGTGGCGCTGCTCAAATTTCCATACAAATCGCTTGAAGCGAACTCGGTTCGAAAGCCAGACTAAAATGGAAGCAGCTGGGATATTAGGACAGAGCTTATTCGTGTAGTTGTCTGCATTTACCTCATGCGGAGTGTGGTCACATGACAAAAGGTTAAAGAAATTTCTTTGTGTTGTCATCGCCCAGACCACCAAGTCTGAAGCCTTGTAATATTTTAGGACGTATAGAATAACCTAAGTAAACACTAATTAACACTACAAGTGAAATATTTTACGAGCAAAGGGACTTAACGCTTCTATAGGTACAAAATGTTAAACCAAACAAAGCTAAGGTGTCATATATATGTATATGAATATATTTTCGACCATTTGCAAGAAGGTTAGCGACATCTAAACTAATATTATAAAGAGGAAAGATTTGTATGTTTGTAACGAATTGGCTCAAAAACTACTGGACCGATTTCAAAAATTCTTTCACCATTTCAATGCTACATTATCACTGATCAATATAGGCTATATAAATTACAGGAAAAAATAAGGATCCTTACTAAAACTATAATAACTACGGAAACTCTGAAGCCGAACTCCGAATATATGAAACATCATTAAACTTCATAGTACTTTAGCACTAGATTTACCAGACCGGTCAAAATGACTGGTCTTGCAAGATTAAATTAAAATTCCTACTGCGTGTAACATTTTCTTTAATTCTTCTAATCTTCTTTAATCTATTGTATAACAGAAGAATTAGTTTTATGAATTTTATATTATTTTATATATATTTGTAACAAATATATACTTTTTTGGTTTTGGTAGAAATAGGTAAATCTAGTATTAAATCTTCATTACTACACGAACGAAGTTGGGGGCAAAAGCTAGTATCATACATATAGTACGTATTTTAAATTGTTTTATGCGGCTTATGAGTGTGCGAATGTATAATAATGAGTTAACTGGTCAAGTTACAATTATGCCTATGCCATTATTTAAGGAACGTATTGAACAAACGCTCATTAAAAAGGCTTACTATAAAATAAATGACTATCTTGATGACAACCTAGTGTGACTGATATGATTGTGTGTATGTTGGTGTGCTTATGTACTTGGGTACCAGCTTTATTTACATGAAATTAAATGAAAATCGTTTATTAGCATAGGCTCTAAAGGCGTGCACTTGCTCATCGTTAGACTCTACCGCGACTTCGGAAAGGCGTATGTTGAGAAGAATATCACAAGAAACTCTTCAATAAATTAATACTTTATTTGTATTGAGTAAAGATGCTTAATTAAAGCTAAGCAAGAATTGTACTTACTAACATTGTACTGTACAAGCTATGGTTAGCAGAATTCTTATGATTTCTTCACGTCATATACCTTCCTGAAATCCCGTAGCCCCTATAGAGCCGATGATGGAATCATATTGATTTATTTCTATTGAAATGATCTCTGATAATTATTTAATGACTTAAATGCGAGCGAAGCCGCGGGTATAATAATAATAGCATGAGATGAAACAACTAACTATTAAATATTCTATAATAAATAATGAGTTCGGAAATTGAATGATTGAAAAAGTTGTGGCACGTACTAAAAAGGCAGTATTTCGATGCGGTGTTTGTGCCGACAGCCGACATTGTGAGACCACCATAGACTTTATGGAAGTGCGAACAGTATGGTAGCCCATAGTCATATAACACCTAACTACTAAACTTGAAACTTGTTCCATTTGTTCCGACATAATAGCAATGCTATAGTCCAGCCATTCTCAGTGTGTTCCGCGGAACCCAAGGGCTAAAATACTGCAAGAAATACCTACCGAAGGGAGATAATAAGGTTACATCTAAATATTCCAACTAAATATTACATTGCAATATGATTATTCATGAATACATATAAATCAGTTTTTTATAATTATATTAAGGCTTTTTCCTTCGCAAAAAAGTTTGAGAACCGCTGCTATAGTCCTTGTAATGATATCTCAGATGAATTTAAAAACTAACACAAACTAGTGTTTTAATTTAGTTTTTTATTTTTGTGTATTTTTTCCCCCTTTTCCTTATATCTATTTGGTTCTTGTTTTTTATTTTTATTTTCATTATTGTGTAACATCTAAATTATGTATTTTTGTAATTTTATTAGAAGTGTAGTATCTATCCCTTTATCAACTTGAGCATGCCGTCCTATCCTATAATTGAAATTTCATTTAGTTTATATAATAGTAGTCCTTTTTACTATAATATGTAGTCCTAATGTAATTTTGTAGGTAGGCTTTATAAATAAATAAATAAATTTGAGACAGAGTCAATCACAAAATGTCAATAATATAAATCTGTTTTAATATTACTGTATTTTTGTATTATCTGTTTCTTCTGTCTTTAATTCGAATAGGATTATAAGTAGGGCCCGATACGTCATTTGCCAAGAATGTGACGCTAACGCCCTCTAGTACGAATACGATGAAGACAGTCAGTCAGAAATTGTCGCCCTCGCTTGTGACAACGTTCTAAATTAAAGTTAAACAAAGGCGAAAGGCGATTTTAACTATTTAGAAGAACTATGATTAATTTTATTCGACGTTTAAAAAATATGATAGCTACCAACATATTACAGAATGCATTAGATCGGAGTTGTATGTCGATTGCAGTGGACAACAGAGCCACACGTGTCGGTCCCTATGAGCGAAGTATTTTAAAATTTTATAGCAACAATAAATTATTTATTATTTTTATTATTATACTAAACATGACGTGGCACTTTCAACTCGGTTTTGGTACGAATGTATTTTTGATATATATGTATGTACCTATATACTACTTTCTGTGATTAGGAAGATATAAAGTACTATGAAGTTTAAAAATGTTTCATAACAATAATATTAATACGATGGAGTATCCTTTACTAATATAAATGTGAATGTGAGTTAGTTTGTTACGTTTTCACGCAACAACTACTTAACCGATCATCATGAAACTTTGTACACATATTTTTGGAGGTTCAAGAAGTAACATAGGATACTTTTTATTTAAAAAGTAATTATTATTTTTTACTATACTTTCCAATTGACTATAGTTTCAGCTGTTTGGAATTTTTCTATATTTTTTTTTCCCGTCTGTCATTTTTATATATGAAGTATAAAACTATTTGAATTTTGAGGTTAGGTGTCATTATTGTGGTTAGACGCCACTTTATTACAGAAGTGAGATAGGCATTGTCTGTTGACTGAAATATGAAACATCTTTAAATTTCATAGTACTTTATATCTTCATTATTACGCAGACGTAGTCGCGGGCAACAGCTAGTTTAGTAATAAGAATGTGGTTTCCATATTAATCGTATAGGTAATATGAAAAAGGATGTGTAAATAAATGTGTATTACAGATTTAATAACTAAAAAATGAGCCAGTATAGTGGGAAGTACTTTTTTCTATTCAACAGTTATATGATCTTTATAGCCACTAATAGTTGGCTAGAGTCTAAACTACCCTCTAAATCTTATGTCCCCTTAACAGGAAGGAAGTGGGGACCATGCACGATTGGGCTCCTGATTGATTTATGTAACTAAGCTCCCTCTTCAAGATTGATCGGTGATTCCGATTGGGAACCGAGTGACCAAGGCCTAGAGCAGTGATTCCCAATCTTTTTTTTGTTGCGACACACTTTTAACGATTTCAAAATTTGGATAAGTTTAAAATAATATTATCATAAAATTGAGATATAATATAATATTAACATTGAGAATCACTGGAATGGAGGTTTAGATATAGGTCCGCTATTGATACTTACAAAAATTTAGACAAAAATAATTTTAATTAAACGATATTTCATCCTTTTCTATCTTATTATATTTACAATTTAACAGAAAGTGACAAACATAATGTTATATATTACACAAATATTATGAAAATATTGTTTGGAGACTAAATTTTATATGTTCTTATATTTTTTATCCAAAGAGCAAGTACATTGCATCCTAGTGCAAGCAAAGATTAATACTCTTTTTGTCCTTCAATACTATATCATACAAGTATGCATATAATATGCATTTTTAGGATGCAATACTAGAAGTAAATTGCGGGTAAAATTTAAATAAAAATATTTAGAGACCTTTATTTCTTATATACAAGATTCCAGTTAGAATAAGTTTTGTTTCATATTTACGGAATAAAAGAAGAAAATCACAGTTTACTAAATGGATTATTTTAAGCCTAACTTACTAGCAGTTTAATTTCCAGCATGATTTGTTACTGGTTATCTCACAAATATTTAGAAATGTGAAAAGGACTTATTTAAGCCTAAAAAGGTCCTAATTTTGGGTAAAAACGAAAGCGTTTAAGTCTTACTTGGCATCATTTCCACATGCGATGATGTATCCATAATGGGATGATGATGGAGCATGTCAGGTGGGGACTGAACCAGCCCACCACCACCAGCGCCAGCCATTACCATGATTTCTTCCAACTTCCCAATAAAAGTCAAAAATAAAACCTTTAAATTCACAAAAGAACTAAAATTAATATCACAACACAATTTTTGTTTTATAGGCACTTCGTCATTTCTTTTATATCGTTTTTGTTTAACGTTCGACAAGGACGTCCGCTCGCGTTCGCGCCGCAAACTATACTGCCGTATAAGATCTATAATTCTATGGATTGACGCCAGTGCGCATGACACGGCTTCGAGCTACCCTCATTGGTGGAAATATAGAACGCCTATTCAAATTACGTGTCTCGATTGGATGATAGAGTTTACGTTGCCCGCCCACACGCCTTTCGCCCTATCAATATGGCGGATACCAACAGCCTTTTGATGTTTTTTTGAGTATATTCTTTGGTAAAAAATAATCCGGTTCGGATATAATGAGCATGATTTATGGCCGTGATCCGTTGTTTTTGCCCGGCTCTTTGCTGCGGTTTTTTTAATATTACGTTTTTTTAGTTTTTAATCTTTGAATTTTTGTTAAAGATTAATTGTTGTATGTGTTTATGTATGTGGACAGATTGTCACTAATTTGCGCGCCATTTCGCTTTTGTTTCTCTTTTTTGTTTTTACTTTATGTTTCTGTCATTCGTGGCTTGGATTTCTGCATTGTTAGTGTCATCTGGTTACAAAGTGACTTTAATTACTTCATGGGATTTATTTCGAATTTTTCACACGTTTTCAATTGTGTTTTCTTTGTAGTTACAGTGTATTACTTTTTTTAGATGGTTTAACAGGGATTTGATGATTTATTGTGACGTAGCTATTTACGTAGGTATTTCTTCGGAATGAAAACAGGGGGGCTACTCAGGCATATCCGAAATTTCGTGGTACGGCCGTCACCTCTGTAGCTTACGTGAATTTTGACATATAAGTCCGTAAAAAATCCTGTCAAATATCCGTAAAATAAGCATTGTGTGGCCTATCCGTCGTGACGTTCGCTGTCAAATCGGTAATTTAATGAATGATTACATAAGTGTTCCTGAGTAGGAAACGTCCGTATTTTCATCCGAAGTGCGCCTGAGTAGCCCCCCAGGTACGGACATTTAGTCTTGCTGTCACCGTGGTGGCGTTGAATTGAAATAATCAGTGTTAGTAACCCTATAGTTGAAATTTAATTCCACCATTCATTACAGACTAACTTAGGAACAATATAGTTTGTTTAAAAGATACTAAATGGTTATATCTGATTTAGATCAATGATCCTTTTATGAAATTATTTACTTACCTATAACACACTGCGTAAAATAGTTTACGATAATAATTTGAAATATGAGAAATATTATTATTAAAAATGTACTACAAAAATAACAGTGCGTTTATTAAGGGATTAATTACAAGTTAATAATAAGAATACTTTTAATGCGAAATATGAGCTTGATGTTTTTTGATAATTTTATTTATATTTGTTCGTAAAAGTGACAATGCTGCTCTCATACCATCTTTTACATTTAACATTTGTCCTTGAAATCAGAGGCGGTTCGTCCTAAAGAGCGCTGGTGCAGTGCACTCCCACAAAAATTACAGAACTTATATTACAGCGGCGTAGATATAGGTAATATAATATACTATTGTATAGGCATAGTAGAATAGAATGAATGTAATGTAAGGATAGTATGTATTATGAAGAAATATAGATTACTTCTGTAATTTTCGCACTCCGCACTGCACCAGCGCTCTTTAGGACGAGCCGCCTCTGCTTGAAATATAGCCGTCTGTGGGACTTCGCGCCCATGGAAGTGTGACAAAAAAAAGAACGTCCACGGTTAAAGGTTAAAAACATATAAAATATAATAACAAACGGTTTAATTGAGCCGTCTCTAGTGTATTTATTAACTTTCGCACAGATTTCGTATGTTTTTTTTACTACATTACGTCACTAAAACAATAAAAATACTTAAAACTAATTAGCTTTTTTGTTAACAGTACAACGTGTGAGGTTATTGGCAAAAAACTCACGTTTGGCGCCACATGTACCCGCCAAAAAATTAAGTCCTTTTTAGTAGATAATATCGTCGCCTGCTACGATAAGGATTATCTTAGGAAATAGCAGATGTGTAGATACTTTGAAATAACCTTTTTTTTGAGGAAGTTATATGTGTGAGAGACAAAAATAGAAATTTAATTCGTTAGGATCTATTTTCAAACTCAAATTCATTTATTTATTTATTTAAACACGCACAATAAACAGTTAACAACACCACACTTAAAAGTAAAAGAAATTAAGCTAAGTTATACAAATAAATAAAATTTATTTAATAAAAAAACAATTAAAAAAAATCATCTCAAAATCTACTTGGCCTAGGATAATAATATTTAGTGTTTCGAATAGGAAATTACCCCCTCTATTGCCAGTATTTCCTTGGTCCTTGACTTACGGGACAACCTGTATATGTTCTATTTGTTTATATTTTTTTAAAATTTGCTTGAGTTGTTGCGCGAGGCCCCTGCAAGAGCGAGGTATTGTACCACATGGCAGAAATAATATTATCTGAAATTATTCGTAAATAGTAACTAATTTTAAACTATTATGTGTAATTCTAGTATTCTTCCAATCCGAACGACGTTTCGCTAAACTAAATGCCGGATTTAACCTCTTAAGAACAAAAAAAACTTTTACCATCCCATGGCGCCGTCGCAAGTGCCCTTTTTTCATAGTCATCTATCTGTTTAGAACGCTATAAATTTATTTAAATTTTTCTATACTAATATAATAAAGAGGAAACATTTGATTGTTTGTTTGTATGTATTGAATAGGCTCCGAAACTACTAGACCGATTTGAAAAATTATTTTACCATTAGAATCGTACAATATCCCCGATGAACATAGGCTATAGAATATTTACAATTGTTTTTTTAAGACATATTATATTTTCAGACGATTCGATGTCTATGCCTAATTTTGGCGGCAATTTTTGAAACATCATTATACTTCATTTTACTTTATATCTTCAATATTACGCAGACGTAGTCGCGGGGAACAGCTAGTATCTAATAAATTGGCAAAAGTTATAGACATAACTAACACGCCAACCAGAGAATTGATAGCAAAAGTTGCTGGGCTTCTTCCAGCCTAGAGTTATGGAGACAAAGGAAAGGGCAGAAGATTTTTAACATTAATTTAATTCACACAATGTATAATAGCTTGCTAGATACAAAGTGTTGAATGATTTATAATTTAAAACACGTATAAAACAAATATTAATTAACAAAGCATTTTACACTCTAATTGAAGCCACAAATGACAATCTGTAAAAACAAATGACATCTAGTACTTAATATTATTATGTCTATTGTCAAAGTGAACAAACCGCTATTACGGTTGCTGCGTATTATTAAGTATAATCGTATTTTGACAAGTGCAAGTGTTCCAATTGGAATCTACGGATGGTATAAAAGATTGTAATAGAATATAAATATATATATTTTTTGAAATAAATAAAATTTGGAGGAACTTAAGTGTAATAATATTGCTGATTAAAATGGATTAAGAATATAATTATCACAATGCATTGTGGCAATAGAAAGATCAGAAGAAACAAGAAAGATGACACTGACAGAATAAACGTCAAAACCTCAAAGTATTTTCGGCTTGTAGAATCGACCGCCACAAATACATGTTGTATGACACAGTCGAAGGGTACGAACAAAAGGGATGATATACGGATATTGCATATCCGGGTGACCACTGACCGGATATAACAACGACGTCACGTATTGATTATGTCTTACTATTTCATTAATAATTTTATTATTATTAATAACCTTACCTATCCCATTTGAAAAAGCGTGAAGATTAAACCTGGCAAGTATTACAAATAACACAAAAAAGACAGTTCACGTTCACGGCTTCATAGTTCCGTAAAAATCTCATAATAGATTTGTTCCAAAAAGGGCCAATCTGTTAAAATGACAGAAAAACCGTGGAAGCGTTATTAATGACAAAATAATAATGTGTCTACACAAAAGACTTGGTGGGACTAACACATTAGTGGGACCTATTCAAAATCAATACCTACCCTACATTGAGTCAAAGATATTTACTTTTTTATTTCTACTAATAAAAGGCGTTCATATGACAGACTAGAAACCGTACTCAGAAACTAGGCTCGAGTATAGAAATACATAGCTTAAATGAATACATACTCGAGTGCGATTCTAGAATTCTTTTTACTAAGTCAGCCATTCTCAAAGTGTGTTCCGAGGAACCCTAGGGCTAACATACTGCAAAAAATACCTACCAAAGGGAGATTAGAAGGTTACATCTAAATATTACGTAATATTACATTGTAATATGATTATTCATAAATACATCTAAATCAGTTTTTTTAAATTATATTAAGGCTTTTTCTTCGCCAAAAAAGTTTGAGAATCGCTGCACTAAGTAAATATGCTTGAGTGTTATACCTTGAGTAGTATACTATACAGGCAATCCTCGATTTACGTCGAACAATTTTTTGACACTATTCCTCGAGCATGCGTCAATTGTTTCGATTTCCGGCATAGGAGAATTCACTTGTCGCGAAGTTTTGTTCCTCCAAACACGACTTCGTTGTTGCTATCATTGGATCAAGGAGTTATTGCGTCTTTTAAGTCCTATTATCTTTGAACCTAACCCTTGGGTTTTACATGTAAACATATGAAAAAATATGTCTCGACTTACGGCGTTTCGATTTACGTTGCTTATTTCGAGAACCTAAGTTCGAAGACTGCCTGTACTATAATAAGAATCATAAACTTTAACTATAAATATAATATTAATAATGATTCAAAAGAATTGGTACTCCAAGACTAAAAGCGATTACTAGCTAGATTGCCACTCCTTAAAGCGCTTTCTTTAGCTTCCATGGTGAGTGAACTTTATATCTCTAAAACGTATTGTACGTGGACTTAATCCAAAAATTTTGGCGGCAAAATGGTACACAACAATATTAAACAGGCTATTTTTGACAAATAGAAGACTTAATCCGATCACGCGAGCGGATTACGCGCACTACCGGGTCCCGTTGACACATCGCTGTGACGGCTATAGGCTCCTTGTTGAGCTCTCGTTTTGTTGCTCTTTTTGCTCAACTATTTGTGACAATAGCAGTGTTAAATTGGGTTTCTACAGCGTGTGCAGGACTCTCCAAATGACATTTATTTGAAAACTAGCTGTTGCCCGCAGCTTCGCTCCCGTTAAAAAGTATTATTAATAATTAGGTATAGTTTTTGTGGCTTTATTTTTTTTAGCGTGTGTAAAAACATCTTCATCATAGTAGCTCCCATCTTTAATTTCAGTTCAATCAGTCGAAAATCTAAGAAGATTTATACAAACTTTCATCCCCTATTTTATTCTCTTAGGGGTGGAATTGATCAAAATCCTTTCTTAGCGGATGCCTACGTCATAACATCTACCTGCTTGCCAAATTTCAGCCTGATCCGTCCAGTGGTTTGGGTTGTGCGTTGATAGATCACTATGTCTTGTTTCAGGCGTTACTTTGCGGAAATCCATATTAAATGAAATTAGTTAAAATTATTTTGCTTACAATTCCCGCTACAACATTCAGTAATTTGTCTCGACGCGTTTCGCCACTTCACGTGGCATCATCAGGATACGTGCGGTCGCTTCGGCTTCGCTTCAACGACGTTGTAAGACGAATTGTAACGTGTAATTGTCAACGAATTGTAAGCAAAATAATTTTAACTAATTTCATTTTATATATATTTAGTTTGAAAATAAGACATAATTTCGTGGTGTAATAACATTTTAAATGCATGCATTTTTGTTAAGAAGCACATTCACTTGTTTCATGAATACTCGAGACCCAAAAACTATGGTGAAGTCGGGTCAATAAAGATTTTTAATAATATAGTACCAAGAGTGATTAAATGTGATAAAAGCCTAATACAATTTAAAAATAATTTAAAAACATATTTGATTTTAAAATGCTTTTATTCTATTGACGAATACCTCAATGATTCGAAACAGTAAACGAAATTTAGTTTATTATTAGAAATTGTTTATTATTATTATTGTTGTATTATTATATTGCTGTGCCCTGACCGGGTGTCACATTGACACTAAACTGTACTGACATCTTAATTATAATTGTGACATGCAATAAATATATTTGAATTTGAAATTAAAAACAATTCAATTCGCTTATCACTTTATAATGTTTTTAAATTAGATATATTAGAATGAAAAACTTAGAAAAAAACAAATGACAATGACAGAACGGTTTGACAGCTAAAATTCTTCTTCTTCTTCTTTCTTTAAATGGCCTCAGATGTCCGATAAAGACAATTCTGCCAATGTCTTCTTCTTTAAATACAGGCAATCCCAGACGCACCCACCCGAGATAACAGCTAAAATTATACACAAACATTGAATTTTCAGAACAGTGTTGCCTTGTCCTAAATTCATAGGTCTGATCATTGTTTAATGATATTATTTAACTTCATAAATACAACACTAGTTATCGATATCGATAAAGCATATCGACAAGTCCACATAAAGCATAAGTCGATAACAGATTAAATATAATCACATCAACGTGATGAATCACTAATGCGTAAAATCCACGATAATATTACATCGGAATTCATAGTTATATACATACATACATTCATAGTTATATACATATACAACAATATACATATGTGAGTAGCATATATTTAGAAATAACGTTCAAGCATAGATTTACTGAGTAGAGTTCAAAACGACGTACGAAACAAAATAGACCAATCACACACTTGAAATATTAGCGTGATTTTTGACCAATAATAATAATCCATTGCAACTGTCTACTGTCACCTAGCTGTCATTACGTTCTGTTACACGCATTTATAAGAAATCGTTTCAATCGTTACTTATTAATATATAAATAAACTGGATATTTGATATATAAGTATATATGCAATATATTACTATTTTATTTCGATTACTGTCTAATGGTTGTCGTGTTTAAAGATTTATTATTTATTAGTAAATTATTTTTTACTAATGATCAGGTTATCACAGATCAAAGAACGCCCAATAACTAACAAAAATAAAAAATAGTAACTATTGTACAATATACAGAGTAACCTTAATGTAACGACCCTCAATATAACGATTTCCTCGATTTAACGAGTTTTTCGAAATCCCCTAGAACTGCCCGTAAGAGCTAATGCAAAATATACCTTTACATTACGAATACATTTATTATAACGAATTATCAATCTGAAAAAAATAAAAAGAAAGTATTATTTACCTCGATTTAACGAAATCGTTCGCTATAACAGGGAAAACAGATTAGTACCTACGTAAAGCTAAGTAAATTTTTGTAACCTTGTTAAAACCTAACCTCATTGTAACAAATTACTTGATATAACGAATTATTTTCTGATTCCCTTCAGTATCGTTATATCAAGGTTGCACTTAAACTAGAAGACTGGATATCTGCACAAACACTCAGACCTAAAAGAGATACTTATTTTTAAAATAATAAAATCACATGTATAATAACTTCCAAATGTTGACAACCCTAAGTAATGCCCGACTTAAAAAGATTTGAACGAATAATCAACTGAAAAGATCAGCATCTTAACACGGCGCCAATCGATGTGTTAAATCTATTTTTTTAAAGCACCTACTTATCCAAAAGCCTTTCTTTAAAAGGAAAAATATTCAACTTTAATATATAAATAAATAAATTCTTTATTGCAAAAAAACAGTAATATTTGTTTATGCATAGGCGAGCTTGATGCCATCGGCATTATCTACCAGCTAACCTTTGTCGATGTGAGCGGTGATATTTGGTGCAATGAAAAGAAAAATAATAACTAATAATATATACATACATATTATTTACATAGTATTAAATACATACATATTTGTATACATATATATATATATATATATATATATATATATATATATATATATATACTATATATATTTCAGTTCAATCCGTCGAAAATCTAATAAGATTTATACAAACTTTCATCCCCTATTTTATCCCCTTGGGGGTATTGATCAAAATCCTTTCTTAGCGGATACCTACGTCATAACATCTACCTGCATGCCAAATTTCAGCCTGATCCGTCCAGTGGTTTGGGCTGTGCGTTGATAGATCACTAAGTCAGTTATATATATATATATATATATATATATATATATATATATATATATATATATATATTTGTAATAGTAGACTATTTCCAACATTAAACCTTACTTGCAATAATTAGTTACTTTATTTAAGAAAACGTATTATTTTACGTTCACGTTTTGAATTGTAAATTGTAGCTAACCGGCCAACGAGAGAATGCGTTTCTGACAGCTCACGACAGCGACAGAACGTAACTGTGGATGATTAGAAGAAAAAATTAAATAATGAGTATTGGGTTTAAGAGTTTTGGACACTTGTTTAATCAATTCTTCTGACTTGAAATTACATAGAAAAATATATTTCATGTTTTATTTGTACAACATACTTGAATAGAACACAAATTCATTTCACTACGAAACGTCACAAAAACCATTACGTTCTGTCGTATTTTTTTTCTTAATTTTAGTGATGTACTGATGTAAGGATTAAATAGTTATATTTATGAAATTAATTATATTAAAAAACTGATTTATAATATAATATCGTATAATAAAGTTAATAATATTAGAAGAAAAAAATACAATCAAAAGTGACTTTTATATCTTAAAAAATAACATATATATAAACGTATAAAATAACAAAGTACTTATTTGCTTATCTGTCTAACATTTATATGATAAAGGCACGTACACATTAAAAGATAATAGTGTTCGAGCGCTTTGTAAACACGCCCTTATCTGCAACAAATTCAAGTGCATTATTTTCCATGTAACCAGGACTTGGTCTGTTTGTGACGCCTCATGTCGTACTATTCGGGACAACTCGCGATGGATATTATCTAGTAAATATAATGTCACATCACTATTGGTAGGAACAACACTAGCGACTTGTTTCGGGCTAATTGTGGCTTATAATTCGGTTTTATTTTAATCCGTTTAAAGACACATACAATACCTGAATGTAAACTATAATACTTTGTTATCAAGACAAACATAAAACATCATTCGAATCGAACCTGGGGGACTACTCAGGCATATCCGAAGTTTCGTGATACGGCCGTCATCTTTTGACATATAAGCCCGTAAAAAGTCCTGTCAAATATACATAAAATAAGCATTGTGTGGCTTATCCGTCGTGACGTCGCTGTCAGATCCGTAATTTCGTGAATGATTACGTAAGTGTTCCTGAGTAGCAAACGTTCGTTCTTTCGTCCGAAGTGCGCCTGAGTGTATAATAGTGCATTAAACACAATTCGTCTATTATTAAGCAAAATAAAAATCTGTCATCGCAAGTTGTCCGTAACTTTTGATTTTCATTCAAATAGCGCGGTACGTTCAATGTATTTTTGTATCAACACACCACTGTTTAAGTGGGTAGACAGACCATATGGCCAACAGTGGGGGGCACTTACAGATAGTGGTATCTTTATAAAAAAGCACAGAAGCTTTCGTGGTTTACTGTTTAAAGCTACACTTGTTAAATAATAATATACTAAAAAATACATCCCTACTAATATTAAAAATGTGAATGTGAGTTTGATTGTTACGTTTTCACGCACATATTTTTGGAGGTTCTAGATGTAACATAGGATACTTTTTATTAAAAAAGAAATTAATTTTTACTATAGTTGTTGGCGATCGTAACCTCCTTTTGATTTTTATACATTATATTAAGTTTTATAAAAAAAACAACTGTCAATGTCAAGCAGTCCTAATAAAAACTGAAAAGCGAAAAGTGGATTTTTCTTTTGCACGGACTCAAATATATAACATATTGCGAAATAGCAGCAATAATAGTTTCTAATTGACTATTGTTAATATGATCTCTGATACTTATTTAATGACTTAAATGCGAGCGAAGCAGCGGGTAAAAGCTAGTTAGGAATAAAACTGTTACATTACAAGGTTTGATCCAGTGGACTAATGTCAAACACATTGTGCCAACTGCAAGTTCTTTCCTTGTAGTGACTAACGTCAATATCACGCAGAATGTGTCAATAAAGATGCACCCGAGCTGTCAAAGAACCTTCAAACTAATTGGTAGGGTAGGTACAACAAAAAATGTTACATTTGACGTTTATATTTATAAAACAAGGCACTAACTCAATTAGTAAGTCCAGTGAAAGTTCTGTTTAGTTTTTATATTAACTTGAATATATGTTGAGGCTCCACGTACGGACCTGCGTTACGTAGTAAATAATAATAATAATAATACTTTATTGCACAAAATAATACATATAAATACAGAAGAAAAGAAAGAACAAAAGACGGCCTTATCACTAAGCAGTGATCTCTACCAGGCAACCAACCTTAGGGTAGTAGATCAGGAAGCAAATAGTAGGGTGCAAAAAAACAAAATAAAATAACATTACATATACAAATCCCTATCCCTACTAATATTATAAATGTGAATGTGAGTTTGTTTGTTACGTTTTCACGCAACAACTACTTAACCGATCATCATGAAACTTTGTACACATATTTTTGGAGGTACTACAAGTAACACAGGGTACTTTTTATTTAAAAAAATATTCTATGTTACTTTATTTAATTTAATACTAGCTGTTGCCAGCGACTTCGTTCGCGTAGTAATGAAGTTATAAAGTACTATGAAGTTTAACATGAAAAAGTAGTTATTGTGACATAACTGTAATAGTTAGACATATGGTGTCGCTGACTTTTTTGGAGATATTGATGTCCTCTATAAAACTGTAGTACATCACTTTGCTCTATTGTCAATAATTTCCGCAGCATGCGCAATGTAATGATTGTTTTTTGTATTCTATATAAATAATAATATTCTATAGTCTATGTTCGTCAGGAATAATGTACAATTCTAATGGTGAAAGAATTTTTCAAATCGGTCCAGTAGTTTCGGAGCCTATTCAATACATACAAACAAACAATCAAATGTTTCCTCTTTATTATATTAGTATAGAATATCAACTATCCCAGACAAGACTGCCGTTCTTTTGTTTTTTTTTGTCCAAAATTCAAAATGGCGGTCATATTTAGCAAAATCAAAACTATTTAATAATACAATTTATATTAAGATATAATTATTTACGTTTTGTGTTTAGTTGTAAAATGCGTATAAAATCATTCGTTGACAAATACCTGAGCTGAAATCATGCGCAACTCAAGGGATTAAAAACAAGGCGACCTTAAATTTATTTCATTGATAACAAACATACGGCGCCTCTTTGGAATGTAGACCGACTGACCACCTTCGTCATCACTATATGAAGCTAATACAACCTCTAAGGTTACGGCAATAAGGACGTGTATCGTTTTTAGGATAATTAGGACTTTTATTGGGATCTGTCGAGACGGTCACTGATAAAAATTGTCACACTGATTTACGTAAAGGTCCGGTTTGGTCATTTTTTTGGGAACAAATTGTATGACACAGATGAAAATAATTCTGTTGCTTTTTAAACATTTGGGGTTATCGGGATTTATTTATTTATTTGTTTATAAAGACTACCTACAAAATTACATTAAGACTATATGTTATAAAAATAACTACTATTATAGAAATTAAATGAAATTTTAATTGTAGGATAGGACGGTATGCTCAAGGTGATAAAGGGATAGATACTACACTTCTAAAAAAATACATAAAAAACAAGAATCAAATAGATGTAAGCAAAAAAAAACGAATCACAAATATAAAAAACAAAATTAAAATACTGGTTAGTTAGTTAATCAATTGTGTTTATTTCATACAAAAACCACGACGATATAACGACTTTTGTGCAATCAGAAAACTACATATGTTTTTGTCTCCGTTCCTTTAGTGTGTAGTTTCAACCTTTAACCTTAAATACCAAGTGTGGGACATTGCGAACTGCCCCAGTTGCAGATGTTGACGACATTTGCGAGACGGGTTTAAATGCTCACTTCCGGGTACCATAAAGTGGATAGGGGGGTAGGCAGAGAAACAAAAATTTTGATTGAAAAGACATTTGATTTTTTGTTTACAAGCTTAACACACATGAAATGAATTAGTCATTTTGGACTTTAAATAAAAACTTGAGGTCCGTAGTTCTTCTAATTTAACACTAGAACTAGTAACCCAGTGTTTCCCAACTTTTATTGTGCTATGCCCCACTTTAGTCTTTCTAACATTCTTATGCCCCCCTTATGTAACCAAACACCCACTTGATATTTTGGTCTCGTCAAGCGAAATTATACCTAATAGTTATTTACCGCAATTATTTAATTTGCTTTTTTCGTTAAATTTGGCACCGAAATCTAGTATTGCATTTAAATGGCCCGAAGCGATAGGGTTAAACTCGTGTAGAGTCTATTTTCGAATTGCCCCCCTGTGGGGCGTGGACCCCACTTTGGGAAACACTAAATACGAGTATAATTCAATAAATTTATAGTAGAATTGTTTACAAAAAATAATAAGTTAGGTTTTATATAAAAGTCTTGTGAAGAATTTTTGGAACCGGTTATATTGCCCGGTTGGTATTTCTAGTGTTAAAATACTAAAACGTCGGATTAAAATATTCAAAATAAACGCCGTATATAAAAACTATTTTATTTTTAAATTGAAGATCATTTATATCAATATAGGAAATATATTTTGGGGTGATCTTTTTAACAATCCGCGAACAAATGCTATGAATCAGCATTTTTTTTGTAAACCATTTATCTTAATATGATAAAATTATTACGTCATAGATTACAACGAGTTACATTAAAAAAACATACCTACATGTGTCTGCATTTGTTTTTTAATTTTATTTAGGTTTACATCATAGACGCAGAGATGGTACTTTGTGACTCTAAGTTGGTGAAATGAAATGAAATGAAATGAAAATAATTTATTAGCATAGGCACTAAAGGTATGCGCTTGTTCATCGGTAGACTACAATAACTTCGGAAAGGCGTATTGCGCACATCTTAGGATCTTTATATGTATTTTGTATTTTTATATGTTTATATTATAATATATTAAAGGTAGTTGTCAGTTTTCAATTATTAAAGAGCTTAGACGCATTTAATGTTTTAAAATTATATGCATCTACGCAGATATCTTACAAATATATATTTGTTTCATATATATGTATGTATATAACCTATGTGTGAATGTTTATCAGTGGGCTTATCACGAATTTAGTCTGGCTTTCGAATCGAGCTGTCACAAGTAAAACGGATCCGTTAGCAATCGGGATCATGAATTTTTACTAACGACTAACGAGCACCAGCAATCTATCAAATGAACGAAAGATCGAGACGTTCGAAAATTAACAAAAAGTATCTAAAATATTGCAGTTCCAAATCTGCACGCGGTGGCGCTGCTCAAATTTCCATACAAATCGCTTGAAGCGAACTCGGTTCGAAAGCCAGACTAAAATTCGTGATAAGCCCACAGAAGTCGCTGTAATAAAAATATATATTCAGTTTATTTTTTTTTATAACAGAAAACTATGCAGTAGCTATTTCCCATGGCGCCCGTCCATAAAATGAGCTGTCAATTTTTTTTTAAATCCGTCTGGAGCCATGGTCCTAAGTCATAAATCCTTACGACACGCGACAAGGTTCTGCATTTTTTTGTCCGCCGCACAATATGGCCTATTTTGGGTATCATATTGCAATGTTTTTTTTAAGTAATCAAACGCTTTGTTATTTGTGTATGTTTTTTTAATTATTGTTTATTTACTTTTAGTAATTGGGCTCCAATAGAGCGCTTTTACTCGTCAATACAAATCTAAATATATATAACTCAAAGGTGACTGACTGACTTAGTGATCTATCAACACACAGCCCAAACCACTGGACGCATCGGACTGAAATTTGGCATGCAGCTAGATGTTATGATGTAGGCATCCGCTAAGAAAGGATTTTGATCAATTCTGCCCCCAAGGGGATAAAATAGGGGATGAAAGTATGTGTAAATCTTCTTAGATTTTCGACTGATTGAACTGAAATTATAGATTGGACTTACTATGATGAAGACGTCCGCTTAAATAGGACATCTTCATTATTACGCAGACGTAGTTGCGGGCAACAGCTAGTACAAATATAAATTTAATAATCATCAATTTGATTTAGCTGCTGGCATTGTCCACTTACATATTAATTTTAGGTGAAAAGGCTTGTAATTTGTAAATGTCTGAATTATTATCTTGGTCGTACCTGGTTCAAAGGATCCTGTCCACCTGGATGGTACACATTCATCTCTTTAAGCAGCATATATCAGAGGTGACCGTAGCTTTCAATTCTTTATGTCAGCCACTGTCTCATGGGCTGCCTATTTATAGAAGTGAGTCAAATGACTGCACTACATTAAATGTGTTTGCATTACTATCTCTACTAATATTATAAATGTGAATGTGAGTTTGTTCGTTACGTTTTCACGCAACAATTACTTAACCGATCATCATGAAATGAAATGTACACATATTTTTAGAGGTACTAGAAGTAACATAGGGTACTTTTTATTTAAAAAAATAAATAAATAATTTTTCATTACAGTTTCCAACTGACTATAGTTTCAGCTGTTTGGAATCATATTGATTCATTTCTAATGAAATGATCTCTGATACTTATTTCACGTAAATGCGAGCGAAGCCGCGGGTAAAAGCTAGTTGGTCATATGACCGCTATAGTATTTTTAATATTAACTATTACCCCTATATAATAATAACAAGTTAATAAAATGTTTATAAAAGAACATTAACTAAATAATATATTAAAAATATGAAACAAATTTAATGAACAAAACATGTCAATCAACTGTTTGTAAAGGCCCCTTCGTCTAAAATAAAATAACACGGAATAATCTACTATTGAATTATGCAAAAAGGCCAACAGACTCATTCAGTACAACCGAATAATACGTGAAAATGTTATAGAAAAAAAATGGTCAAGCGCGAGTCGAGTTCTTTATAACTGTGAAGGTTCCGTATGTTTTTTTTATTGTTTAAACCAAACAAAACATTTAAACCTATATCTTCGATTTATCATATTATCTTCTTTTATTGTCATACTAGCTGTTGTTCGCGTAGTAATGAAGATATAAAGTACTATGAAGTTTAATGATGTTTTATATTTTCAACGGCTGCCTTTTATGGCAATTTTTGGCAACCTTGGGTTATATTCTAATAATTTTAATATTTTACTAAAACACAACTAAAAGTTAGTATACTATTTACATATTTTTGTTTATTTTAATTCGCGACACAAAAAAAATTAGTATGACACTACAACGATATAAAACCTTACAAATTATCATAAAATAAGTTATATATTTATCCGTAGAAATCATACGGATCCTTAAAAATGATATCTTAAATTATAATTCGTTGCATATTCATTGTTGTGTCAGTCATGTGAAGTAACCCTAATTCTATTCATACGTGTATAACCCGACTAATTGAAATACAATGACTTATATATGTAGGTACTAGACGAGACGTGTACATTATTATTGGTACGTATGTTACTTGACAATTGGGTTGTAATATTTAGTTTATCAAGACATTTTTTTATAATTACTATATTTTTAACGTAATGTACACACTGAACAATATATTGCGACAATTAAAAAGAAAATACGCGCTAACAAAATATTTAGGATCGTATTCATAAATAAAACTCGAACGTAGATTGATCTGTGATGATCTGAACATTACTTAAATGCATTTTATTCCATATTATGTAGTCAAATAAATAATAAATCTTCAAACACGACAACCATTAGACAGTAATCGAAATAAAATAGTAATATGTTGCATAAACTTATATATCAAATATCTAATTTAAACATTAATTAGCATTATTTTTTCTTTTGTTATTTATATACTAGCCACTACCTGCGGCTTCGCTCCCATTTAAGTCATTAAATAAGTATCAGAGATCATTTCAATAGAAATGAATCAATATGATACCAAACGGCTGAAACTATAGTGAAAAATATTTTATTTTATTTTTTAATAAAAAGTATCATATGTTACTTGTAGTTCCTCCAAAAAATATGTGTACAAAGTTTCATGATGATCAGTTGACCGTTAAGTAGTTGTTGCGTGAAAACGTAACAAACAAACTCACATTCGCATTTATAATATTAGTAGGGATTAATAAGTAACGATTGAAACGATTTCTTATAAACGCGTGTAACAGAACGTATTGACATCTAGGTGACAGTAGACAGTTGCAATGGATTATTATCATTGGTCAAAATTTCAAGCGTGTGATTGGTCTATTTCATTCCGTACGGATGAGTGACATTTGGTGTTTTGAACTTTACTCAGTCAATCTATGCTTGAACGTAATTTCTGAATATAAGCCTTAGTATTTTAACGATTAATTACGCGTAAATTGTAGTATTTCGTAGTAAACGCTGTTTTTGTGATTTTACCAAAAGAAAAACTGATTATTAAAATATAATTAAATGTAAATATTATTATAAAATTATCAATATTAACATATGGACTTACAAAACACACGAATATTTCAGAAATACTTTGGTCAGCAACTCCGAGTTAGGAATTCATACAACTGAAGACATCGAGGATATAAAAATCATAAAAAACTTCCCGCACTCCGCATGCGGTAATAACAAAACAATGCGGTTATACTATTATCATAATAATAAAACACAACACAGATGTGTGTAAAGAAAAGAAACACCGCAAAATATAATACCCTAAACTAACAATATTATACGATGATATCCGCTAATCCTATTGATAATTTGGGGGTGGTTTATTGATAGGAATCGAACCGACCACCGTAATTTTCGCACATATGTCGAATAAATGTTAAGCAACGTTTACTGAATTGATTTCAAAAGGTTTGCAGCCTAATATAATTTATAGTTACTACTAGCTTTTACCCGCGGCTTTGCTCGCAGAGATCATTTCAATATAAATGAATCAATATGATTCCAAACAGCTGAAACTATAGTAAAAAATAATTTTTGTAAATAAAAAGTATCCTATGTTACTTTTAGTATCTCCAAAAATATGTGTACAAAGTTTCATAATGATCGTTTAAGTAGTTGTTGTGTGAAAACGTAACAAACAAACTCACATTCACATTTGTAATATTAGTAGGGAATTTTGTTTAAAACACATTTCTCTCATTACACTACATATGGAATTAATATCTTTAGAATAAGCAAAAATAGTTTATTTATTTATTAAAAATCTTGGTTCCGTTCAGCATAAAAGCATCCAAATCAAAAATGATAAACCGCATCAGCCTCATACATAATTCAGATGCACAATCGGACAGAAAATTACAATGCTTACGTACACACTGAGAGAAAAATATCTATTAAGGAAATTGCAAACAAAACCAATACAGGGTGCTCTTTTAAGAGGGGGAAACCACACTTATCATTGTGTCAGATTAGCATTAAAATGCCTGGGCATCAGGACAAGAACTACATAAACCCAAAACAAATTTTAAGTAATAAATATTAGCATCCACCGAGATTCCAACTTGAGTCTAACAAAACACCGATATAAGTAAGCCCTTACAATAAGAAACTCATTAAAACGTCGAATTTTACTTGACTTAGGTTAGTTTCTACGCTCTGTGTAGCTTTCAACAATAACACGTCATTATTAACACTAGATTTACCAGACCAGTCAAAATGACTGGTCTTGCAAGATCAAATTAAAATTCCTACTGCGTGTAACATTTTCTTTAATTCTTCTAATCTTCTTTAATTTATAACAGAAGAATTAGTTTTATGAATTTTATATTATTTTATATATATTTGTAACAAATATATACTTTTTTGGTTTTGGTAGAAATAGGTATATTTAAGCTGGTAAATCTAGTGTTAAGCAATAAACAGCACTTTCCAAGTTGCAGAAACTAATAGGAACTGCAGCTGTGTACGTTCTTTACACTTAATTAGTAAATATTTATTATAACAGTAAAAAAAAAGAAATTTCCACAGAAATGAAATGAAATGAAAATCGTTAGACACTACCGTGACTTCGGAAAGGCGCATGACGAGAAGAATACCACAAGAAACTAGCCAATTATAGCCTGTAGATAAAATAATAATAATAAAAAAACTGAATTTTAAATCAGATTGCACAGTGGTTACAATAATAAATGTTATATGTACAACACATCCCTACTAATATTATAAATGTGAATGTGAGTTTGTTTGTTACGTTTTCAAGTAACAACTACTTAACTGATCATCATGAAACTTTGTACACATATTTTTGAATGCACTAGAAGTAACATAGGATACTTTTTATTAAAAATAAATAAATTATTTCTTACTATAGTTTCCAACTGACTGTAGTTTCAGCTGTTTGGAATCATATTGATTCATTTCTATTGAAATGATCTCTGATACTTATTTAATAACTTAAATGCGAGCGAAGCCGCGGGTAAAAGCTAGTATATATATAAAATATATAAAAAATATATAGCTACCTATACAACATTAAATTCAGTCAAAAATAATCCTTCTAGTAAGCCAACAGTAAGCCAAGCTCAAACACTAGTTTAACCACGCATTTCCATCGCTCATGTAATCAATAACAAAACAATTGAATATATTAATTTGATTAATTAGCGATTCTACAAGCCGAAAATACTTATTTAAGAAGATTTGAGGTTTTGACGTTTAGTCTGTCAGTGTCATCTTTCTTGTTTCTTCTTGTCTTTTTATTGCCACAATGCATGGTGATAATTATATTTTTAATCCATTTTAATCTAGAACAGCGGTTCTCAAACTATTTTGGCGAAGGAAAAAGCCTTAATATAATTATAAAAAACTGATTTATATGTATTTATGAATAATCATATTGCAATGTAATATTTACGTAATATTTAGATGTAACCTTATAATCTCCCTTTGGTAGGTATTTTTTGCAGTATTTTAGCCCTAGGGTTCCGCGGAACACACTTTGAGAATGGCTGATCTAGAATATTATTTCACACAAGTCTCTCTAAGACGTATTAATTGATTATTGGTTACAAATAGCTCTCTCTATCTTTTTAGTTTAACATCGAATTGCGATCATATGAACTCTGAGTTCCAATGTCGTTGTTGTATAATTAAGAAGTACAGAAATGGAGTAGCTCGGTTAAGGGAAATGTTATTTAGCACAATGGTCATTGTTTTTATGGTTAAACGCATTTTACATTACCTGTCATGTTCTAAGGACTGTTTTAGACTGAGTCAAGCGGAATGACCTAGTTTTTTTTGTATATATATATATTTATTTTTATCTATTTATAACTCCCGCTATTTCTCTACATTTCAAAATTGGTTGCCTGGAAGAGATCGCTTCTTATCGATAAGGCCGCCATCTCCTTACTCGCTTATTCTGTATTATTAACACGCTTTTATTAGCTTGGGTTGTATGTATGTATGTAACGGAATCTTTGAGCATAATTTTCACCAATTTCCAGAAGTCTGATTAATTTGAAACTTTGCATACGTATTAAGGATCGATGACAATGCAATAATTTAATAACAGTTTCCCATTATCCTTATTAGGACCGCCAGGATTTATAAATTCTTTTATAGATCCTGTGTAGTGGAGTAAAAGAGATAAAGCTAGCGCGCGTGTTTTTTAAATTTTTTAAACTATTTAATATTATTTTTTCTCTATTATTAAGTAATAAATAAATAAATATACCTACTTCTTTATCTACTTGTATATATTTGAATTTTTTTGTAATTAACCTGACATATGACCACAGTCCGCCTAATGTTAACCTTTAACCATGGTCACAGACAGAGGCAGCTCGTCCTAAAGAGCGCTGGTGCAGAACTTATATTACAGCGGCGTAGATATAGGTAATATAATATACTATTGTATAGGCATAGTAGAATAGAATGAATGTAATGTAAGGATAGTATGTATTATGAAGAAATATAGATTACTTCTGTAATTTTCGCGGGAGTGCACTGCACCAGCGCTCTTTAGGACGAGCCGCCTCTGGTCACAGAGCGCTCGCAGTTTATATAGTATCTTAAAATGTTAAAATGCTTAAAATATATAAATAAGTTGATTGGTTGCCTGGTAGAGATCACTGCTCAGTAGCAAGGCCGCCTTTTGTTTTTTTTTATTGTTTTTTTTTCTTCTTTATGCAATAAAGAGTTATTATTATTATATTCAATTCGACATAAAATTGATGTTAGAAATTACTATGAACATTAAAAATCTAAGAAATAATGTAACGTAAGCGGAGTGTAAGTAGGGCACAGGGGCAGGGGCAGGGAAGTGGATATTAATTTAAATTACAACATGCATTAGTAACATAATTTTGTTAAAATATCACTCCCTTGATATAACGAACTTATGGACTATCCAATGCTAAAGTGCTTATTGCAATTATATGTAAAATAAAATTTGTGTGTTGATTGTACAAAGCTCTGTGTAACGGCACGTGTCTGGACGAAGGACAGAACGTGCTGAAACGCTATGTAACATCACGTATCTGGACCATGCACAGAATATGCTGAGACACTACATTCTTCCACGTGACTCGAGGTATATATAAACACTTCAGTCAGCTCACATACAATCAATGTAACCAATAAATAACATTTAAACCTCAACACTCTTTGGCTCTGATTCCTGTACCACCCAAGAAAACACCTTTTAACATTGGTGACCCCGACGAACACGCAAGAGAAACACTTTTAACATTACATAACAAAGTAGTTGTCCCTTAAGAACCACATACAGCATGTAGTGACATATTTTTTGAGTTACCACAGTAGAGTCATATCCGCTATGCCGGCTCTGTAAGGTTGAGTTAACTGGGCAGCATTGGGTTTACATTAATCTTGATTAAATTGTCTTCGTGTCCATACTCGAAAATATAAAAAAATTGTAAAGAAATCGTTTTAAATTCAAATTCATTTATTTGCCGTAAATATGGTTAGTAACATAGGTCTTAATGTAATGTTAGTAGTATCACGTATTTTATACATAGTATATGACATGCAAATAATTCAATATAACTAAATTTTACTATGTCAACCTTAAATGCTAAATAATGTCAAATTAAATTTAAACTTACAAAATGTCACTAATAAATTCATCGATTGAATAGTAGGACTTGTTCATTAAAAATATGTTGAGATTCTTTTTAAATAAGTTTAAATATAGTAGTACCTTTTTCGAAATAGTAGAAATTAAAATTTTAAAGTAATCTGTTACCGACTGTACGTTAGAGTGGTTGGTCAATTTCCTTAAAAGCCTCCCATTAGAGGGCGTCCCTTGTGTCGCTCCATCGACTGCGTATACCTCTATATATAATTTATTTTCTTGTATGATTGCCTGCTACTGACTTCTGTGACTGATTCAAACGAATTCCACCAAAGCGTCTTTTTAGTCTATATCAGTTAATTACCGCATGCGGGAGATTTACCGCATACAATAATCCCTACTAATATTATAAATGTGAATGTGAGTTTGTTTGTTACGTTTTCACGCAATAACTACTTAGCCGATCATCATGAAAGTTTGTACACATATTTTTGGAGGTACTAAAAGTAACATAGGATACTTTTTTATTAAAAATTACTATAGTTTCCAACTGACTATAGTTTCAGCTGTTTGGAATCATATTGATTCATTTCTATTGAAATGATCTCTGATACTTATTTAATGACTTAAATGCGAGCGAAGCCGCGGGTAAAAGCTAGTTCAAATCCATAATACCAAATACTGAAACAAAAGATAAGGAATTGGAGTGATCAGTTGGTCTACTAGTAGCTGACCACGTGGTAGGGTTTACAGTCCTTTGTTGTTCTTGTTCTTATAGTTCTCATACTTAGATATTACAGGTTGTAGTAGTACCTCCAAAAATATGTATACAAAGTTTCATGATGATCTGTTAAGTAGTTGTTGCGTGAAAACGTAACAAACAAACTCACATTCACATTTATAATATTAGTAGGGATGACATATTACATAAATAATTATACAGTCGTGATTTCTTTTTTTTCTAAACCTATTCTATTACTACCTTGATTATTAGGAATAGGTATATATTTTCTATCATAAATTCATTTAATACAGTGGTCCCCAATCTTTTAGTTATAAAGAACCACCGGATTAATATAAACATCTTAAATGTATGGACTAATTATTGACTACAACAAAGGAGTAAAATTTTGGAGTTATATCAAAGGAAAGCTATAGCAAAATGTATTTTCCAGAGAGCACAATGGCTACATTAGTGTGCCGCGTGCCTTAGTCACGTGACCGCCGCGTGACACGACGACCATCGGCAATTGCCTTCCATTACAATGTTTTGTCAAGATTAGATTAATGTGGTACCTTTTTTAATTCCTCGACTTCCCAAAATGAGACCTCGGACGGATGCGATGCGTTCACGTTTATGATTTTTAATGTTTCCTTCGACAATATTCAATACTGTTGGGGTGTTTTTTATCCGCTTTATTTCGACTTTTTTTTTCTAAGTACTGTCTTTAACACTAGGTTTACGGACGTTTTCTATATACCTACTTCTACTAAAACGCGTCAATTTGACGCATATCGTAGAGATAGGTATACCACATAGACAAGTTCAGTAATTCAACAATTTTAAAGAAAATAGACTTCAATTTATATTTCCCTCGATCAATGAATAAAAGTCATACAAAGAGATAAAATAAAAATTTAAACAGTTTTTGGTAATTCTCTGATAAAAGTCAAAATGCGTCAAATTGACGCGTCCAGTAAACCTAGTGTTAAATATTGCGTAAACATCTGTCTGTATTTCTCCGCTCCGCAAAGCCTCCGTGAAAATACTGGAAAAATCATTAGAATCTAAGAGGAAGTATGAAATTGTTTTTATGATATAATATATATTTCATATTTAATAATTACTTGTAGAAATATCACATTGCAATATGATTAATAACAAAGAATACATATAAACTAGTTTTTTTTATTCTTTTAGTGCTCCGTCAAATGTTTCTCACTCCAAAAGGGTTCACCAAAAACGTTTGAGAACCGCTGGTATATAGTTACAGTTGTATCTTCTCATGAACCATGTTCTATCTTAATATCAGGCGAAATGTGGTCTACTATAAAAAAAAATATACCATTTTTTCTTTGAATTATTATTATCTCCGTTCATAGGCGTAGTCAGCCATGGGCTCAGGGTGGGGCAGCAGTCTAAAATAATATGTAACTAGCAAACTATACCCACGTTCTACCCTGGTTAAATTTTTTTGTGTCGACTGACGACTGTCTAGTGTGAACTTTCTTACGGATATTGAGTATTGTAGTTAGTACCTAGATAATTAAGTTTTTTAGTTTTGATTAGGTACCTTACAGGTCAGAGCATGTTTCCATTGATTCTTTTACATATATAATGTACTAGCGGTCCGGTACGTGCTTCGCTACGTATAAAATGAAATATTAAAAAAAATTAATTGGAACATCAAATTCATGCATCAAACAGCATGAATGACATAAAAAGTTTCAATTACTGTCAACACTGAAAATAGTTTCAATTTGACAGCACAATCCGCCATTTATTGAATTAATTTGTTACAAAAAATGTGATAAATGAAGAACCATCTACTAAATAGTCCGAACAAAGCCTAAACATTTGGTTTGGATAGGTGAGCCCGTTCTTGAGTTATAAAACTACAACGAAAAGTGCCATTGATTTATATATATATATTGTAACTTAGTGTAATAATTGTCGATAATAGAACAAAATAAACTCCCACCTGTCAGTAACGAAATGCACAGGAAATGATTTTATTATAACAAAACCAAAGTGAATCCGACGATGCATGCGACACACACAAATCAGTGACGTCCCTCCGTAATTGTAATTATTAACTCCGCGATTGACAAATACTGATTAAAAAAAACACAATTTTCGTTTCCTTTTTTTGTATTATCAATATGGGAAAATTTCTATTTACGCTTTCACCCTTGTGTGTTTAGCTTTCACACCCTCGCATCGCGGTGATTAATATCAGTAGGGTGGTGCAGGGTGTGGTTTCTAGTCTTTTTTATTATAGCTTTCCTAATTTCATTATATTTACTTGGAGATTTTCTTAGTTGAAATGAAAATAGTTTATTAGCATAGGCACTAAAGGCGTGCGCTTGCTCATCGTTAGACTCTACAATGGCTTCGGAAAGGCTATGACCAGAAGAAGACCACAAGAAACTCGTCAATCATAGCCTAATATAAAATAATTAACAAAAAAAACTGTAAAATTAGATCAGATCCATAATAATCATAATAATATATAATAAATCTACTATGACGTAGAAGAATAGCTGCTGTATAGGGGCATTGTCATACTATTATATGCTTATGGGTAAACATAAACTAACATTGGTTATGTCCAAGCTTTATTATCAGTAAGATATTCATCTAAAATTCATTAAACAATATATTTTAGTAAGCAATTCTTAATATTAGTATCCGTGACAAATTATTTAAAACGATTCAGTCTAATACATTGTATTGTGAATCTGTCGGCACGTGTCATAAGGTTTAATTTTGGGGTACCCACAATGCGTCAGTTGAGTTGTTCAACCGTGAATATATGAGCGCGGCTTTTATAGGGTTAATAATGAAAGCTTATTCGCACGTGTTAAGAGAGCATTGCAATTCTTCAATACAGCTCAAAAGCCTAGTTATAAAAGTGGTAGGCAGACTGATGATGGCATTAGCCAAGTACCACCACTTTCAAGCATCCGTGAAGTGACATAGTCGCGTTTCGGGATCAGCTTGGAAGTAGCCGGGATAACGAGAGGAGTGTGCTCTGTTAATTTGGACAGAGCACATCCGTCTCCTCAAGCCGGCATAGTGGAGTCTACTGTTGCGCGCGAACATCTTAACGTCAGGCGGAGTGTGGTCATATGCTGGGTTATCAATAAAAAAAAGTTCAAACACCTCAAAAGCCTTTTACCTTTAGCAGTTATACCTTTATAGCAATGACAAAATAAACGGTAATAATTTTTATTTTACACACAATTAGTACAATCTAATTAATACCCCAGCTAAAACTTCCAAAATGTAATTTTTAAAGTGCGACTCTTGCGCAGGGGGAAGTAACCAATGAGAAATCGCGCCGCCTTCCTTAAGACGGTGGGCGGGACTAACGACGCTATAGTTTTAATGTTTTTTGAATCTTAAACGAGAAAGTCATTATATAACTGTGTTTATGCCTGTGTGTGTAATAGACTGAATTGTTACTCTATACAACTTCTTTCTTATCTTTAGTAGTGATGTCTAAAATGAATCAATTATTTCTTGAATCGAGAATCAAACCCGAAACTGGAGGGTGAGCTTCAAACTATTTAATAATTCCTATAAAGTGTCGAAGAACAAACATTTTCAAGTATTTACATCCTCTACATTTGAATTTAACGGATATGAGAAACGGTCGAGTTCCAAATTTAAATATTATTGCTTTAGCCCTCCTGATTGGCTCTCCCGTCTCTATTGGAGACCGAGAAGAGCCTACTTGTACTAAGCAAACACTATCACATCGAAGACACTTGGTGAGCTTCGATGCACCAAAGTGCACACGTGAAACTCGACATTTGCAGCACGACTTTGAAAAGTATCTCCCACAATTTAATAAAAATATAGTGCAATCTAAGGATACTGAAGAGAATCAGAAAATAATTCGTTATATCAAGTAATTTGTTACAATGAGGTTAGGTTGGTCTACGATTCGTTTTAACAAGGTTAATCTCAGCTTTACGTAGGTACTAATCTGCTTTCCCTGTTATAGCGAACGATTTCGTTAAATAGAGGTAAATAATACTTTCTTTTTATATTTTGCAAAGTTTGAAAATTTGTTATAACAAATGTATTCGTAATGTAAAGGTATATTTTGCATTAGCTCTTACGGGTAGTTCTAGGGGATTTCGACAAATTCGTTTAATCGAGGAAATCGCTATATTGAGGGTCGTTACTCTGAAATATCATATTATTAAAATGTATTGCATAAAACCCTCCTTATTCTTTTATAGAAACCTGAAATTAGAGTGAGGTTTATGATGCCCCAGTCATCTATCCACTATGCCGATTTAAAGAACTGCCTCTGGTGGTGATACTCCAGAACGGGAGGCAGATTAACTCGTTCAAAACCAAGAGTAAAAAAGCATCACAAAATTACACCCATTTCATAAGATTGCCCACTCAGTGATAAATTACCCAAAATTTCGTACCAATTTTGACAGTCATTGAACCTTTTAACAAAACCACCTATGTCAAAATATAATGTTTTATTTTTTGTATAATTCCACTGACAAATTACATATATAAAATGTTAGGGTTTTATTTTTAGGCGGTTTTTTTATTGACATTTAACCGCAGTGTTAAAAGGCATGTTATAACGCTCAAACATCTATCCCTACTTAAGTCAGGATTCTAGTAGACTAATTATTCTAGTGTTTTAGAATAAGCGTAGATTTCACCCGCAAGTAATGTTCAGGTAGTTAAATACCAAACTGCACATATATTTATTTTAAAACTTGGTACATGCGTACTAGGCGGGCTTAACACTGGAAAGACTGAACTTTAGTATATATGTACCTATATCTAGGTATAACACATATGTATATACCGGAAATGAGAGGGGGGGCGGGGGGGGGGGGGTACATTTGAGTACATGTCGTACAAAAAGTCACAAAAATTATATACCTAGTTGTCTTTCTAATTGAAATCAAAAAGCAGTCAAAATGACTTCTTCGGGCAATCTAGTGTTAATGCTAGGTAGTATTCTCTACCAGCTAACCTTTAAATATTTATTAAGAAAAAACGTGAAGGGAGGGATACATAAATAAATAAGATTACTATAACATATATATAAAACATAACAACAGTGATATAATGTACATAGATACATATACATATATAAGTGTGATGTCAGGAATATCATGAGTCCTTGTACGTATACATATATATATATGATCAAATGTTCCAGTCATTCTAATTGGAATCAAATTCTATATTTTTAATTTTGTTAATCAATGTTATTACCAGCCAGTCATGGAGGGTGTAGCAGAGATTCAAGTGATAATTTTGAAGAAGAAAATAGGTCAATAAATATGTAGAAATATAAAGCTTTTCATTCTCCTTTAGTTATTTTCTTATTTGAATACTAGCTTTTGTATATAAGTCAAAGTATCAAATATCATTTCAATAGAACTATACACAATATTTTACTATAGTCAATTGGAAACTATAGTAAAAAACAAAATTTATTTTTTTAATAAAAAGTATCCTATGTTACTTGTAGTACCTCCAAAAATATGTGTACAAAGTTTCATGATGATCGGTTAAGTAGTTGTTGCGTGAAAACGTAACAAACAAAATCACATTCACATTTATAATATTAGTAGGGATATAAAAACATCTGCCTGAGTGATATATATATGTATGATGATTGCATAGGTTTAAAAGTTAACTTCTCTAGGTATGTCCTATAAAACTCCACGCACAAACCTTGTGTATGAAATTTTGAAACAAGCGGTGATGTTTGAAATACACAAACAGTTTTGATGGTTTAATAAGAGAGTTCGTCTTTCAATAAATATGTCGAGAATCCATTTGAAACATATTTTTATACTAATACAAGCTGTTGAATGATTTTATGTACGTATTTTTTATTCTGGACACTTTATGCATCTATTTCTAAAAAGCTGGCCATTTATTCATTTATTGGTGAACAAAAGATTTCATTAAACCATTAAAGTTATATAATAAACCCGATTATATTAGTAGCCTCCCTCTTTATCAGTTCAAGAAAATCATATTACACGTTAGATGAATATCTTATAGATAATAAAGCTTGGACATAACCAATTTTATGTTTACCCTTAGGTATACAATAGGATAACAATGCCCCTATACAGCAGCTATTCTTCTACATCATAGTAGATTTATTATATATTATTATGACATTAGTATGTAAGTGGACAATGCCAGTATACAGCAGCTAAATCAAATTGATAATAATTTATTTACACTTATATTTGTATTTATTTTGACGAGCTATTAGAGCCTAGTTACTAAAAGCACACACTTCGTCAAATTACACGGTTTAAAACAATAGGTATTACTAATTTTAATTAAACATGGAGTAATTTAGTGTCGATTTGACTATACGACGAATGGGGATTATGTTCAAATACATTTTTAATAATATAATACTAACATACTTGACGGCGACTTTTAACGTTGTTCAATTTTATATATACATTTTAAATTATCTATAAAGCAATTATTTAATGTCATAAAACCGTCTAACTCCATTTAAACCAGTCTCAGAACCTCTCTTGAAATATATAGCTTATATAGTTATATATAGCTTCGCTCGCATTTAAGTCATTAAATAAGTATCAGAGATCATTTTAATAGAAATGAATCTTTATGATTCCAAACAGCTGAAATTATAGTTATTTGGAAAATATAGTATCCTATGTTACTTGTAGTACCTCCAAAAATATGTGTACAAAGTTTCGTGATGATTGGTTAAGTAGTTGCGTGAAAACGTAACAAACAAACTCACATTCACATTTATAATATTAGTAGGGAGTAGGGATGACTAAAATAAAAAATGCATTTAAATAAAGTACACTCACAAACTTAATTACAAAAAATTTTTTCGAACGTGCACTAAAAGCATTTTTTTGCAATTCACCCCGAGCGGAGGAAGTGGAGGTAATTTTAAAAATGGAACATCGCAATCGAACCCCCGCCCTTTGATGTCGCCGACAATATTTTGACAGTTCACTTTTTTACGGAATTTTGTTAATGCGTTTTTGGATGAAAAAATCGGGTAGTTGCATCGATGCATCGAGTCCAGTTTTAGGAAAAAATCTATCATAAGTTACTGTAAGATATTGAGATATTGTCCAATTTATTGGCATTATCTGCTAGCTAATCTGAGTTAGACATTATAACTAATTTATTTATTAAATAGATAAAAATAAACGCAATGGTAATCCGCAGAAAGTTCTTTTAAATTAATCTCTTTAAGAGCAATAATGTAAAAGAAAAACAGAAGAAACTTAATTAGCGAAGTAATAATTAACAACAATATTTCTTAACAAGTAATTTTAAAGTTGAAACACGCTTTTTTCTTAAAGATTTCTATCGTTTTGACAAGTCTTTATCAAACGTCAAATCTGACGTGTCTGACGGCAACCATTGTGCTCGAACGTAAGCCAATGGCGTCGGCGCTTTTAAAATTCGAACACTTTTATTTTTAAAATTTTTACTCGGCCACTATTGTTTTATGCCAGACGCCTCTATACTAAAATTTTTGTTTATCATCCAGATAATAATCGTTTTGAGAACTGTGTGAATGTCTATAAAAACGCCAATCGGCGGTTACTTATTCACACAGGACCCAACTGATATATGTACGTATATATTTTTAAATATAAAAAATAAAACTACCAAGCCGGCCGCTCTCAATAAAATAATTTTTTCTGTAGTGACAAGCAGAAGCATAAAAAAATAAACAATATTGATGATTTTTCAATGAAAGTGATGTGTACAGTCGCGAACATAAATTCCCACATCGCTTTAGTCACGGATTTGTCCGCACACGCCTCCTCCATACGAATTCGTCACGGGATACCGATGACACTTCACTACCTAATTAATCCAACATGAAATATGCTCTATTTACAAGGTTAATTACTATGATAATATTTATTTTATTTTCAATATATTGAATACCCATGATACAAATTAATTACAGTATTACCTATATAGACTAGGAATAAAAAAAACGATATATAGAAAAGTTATTTATTAGAAATTTTGTAGCCTCTGGTCTCGGGTTCGATTCTCAATGGATTCTCGGGTCTGAGATAGGTTTGTGGTGACCTTGATACCGAAGAAAATGAATTATTTTATTTTATTTATTTTATTTATTTTTTATATACGAAATAGAGCACACACGCATGTTAGGTTGTCTGCACTAAAGTTCCGGAACTCAATTCTACCAATAAACAATCAACTACAATATTGCATTAATTAGGTTCACACGATTATTCCAAGTATTCCATTATTCGTCTCGTCAAGCCGGCATAGCGGAAACGACTGATCCTTACCCACTATCCTAACCATGATTAAAAATATAACTATACTAGCTGTTGCCTGCGACTTCGTCTGCTTAGTAATGAAGATATAAAGTACTATGAAGTTAAATAATGTTTCATATTTAAAAGAATGCAATAGTTAGATATATTCTATGGGGATATTTTTTGTAGATATTGATATGTTATTTAATATTGTAGAACATTTTTTGTTCTATCATCAATAGTTTTCGCAGCGCATGCGATGAAAGACATTTTATGGCAATTTTTGGCAACCTTGGGTTACATTATTGTAGTTTTAGTAAGGATCCTTATTTTTTTCCTATAATTTATATAGCCTATATTGATCAGTGATAATGTAGCATTCAAATGGTGGAAGAGTTTTTGAGCCAATTCGTTACAAACATACAAAAATACAAATCTTTCCTCTTTATAATATTAGTTTAGATTACATAAACATTTGAACGGCAAAACGACAGTTGTCCAATGTCCAATATCGTCACGAGATCAATGACACATCTTCACGCCATATGCTGTTAAGGGGATGGCACATAATTACGCAATGGCACGTGATGTTGTCAGGTCATTACTTTTTATTGGTATTTTAGCTTATTTCTATGCATAGAGACAGGCTAGTACTCGAACGATGTGGTCGCTTGTGATTGGTTGCCTAGTATATATACTAGCTTTTACCCGCGGCTTAGCTCGCATTTAAGTCATTAATTAAGTATCAGAGATCATTTCAATAGAAATGAATCAATATGATAACTATATTTTCTTGCTTGGCTGGGCTTATCAATTTTTAAAAGTTACTACATACAGTGGTGTTTCATAACCTCCAAAATTCAAAGAGTTTTATACTGCACATATAAAAATGACAGACGGAAATAAAAATAAATATAGAAAAATTCCAAACAGCTTAAACTATAGTCAATTGGAAATAAATAATTATTTTAAAAATAAAAAGTATCCTATGTTACTTCTAGTACCTCCAAAAATGATGATCGGTTAAGTAGTTGTTGCGTGAAAACGTAACAAACAAACTCACATTCACATTTATAATATTAGTAGAAATATATACTAGCTGACCCGACAGACGTTGTGTTGTCTTAACTATGAGTATTGGATTCGAATTGGTATAATTAATAAAAAAATATTTCAAAAACAAAGTGTTTATTATTCTAATGCTTAGTATATAGTTTTGTTAGTATTTCGAAATACATAGATTTTTAAGATTGATGCCACAAACACTTAGCGACTGTCCTGAAATTTATTTATCGACATCTATATATATAAAAGTTGCAAATAAAAAAGATTTTTTTTTAATAAGTCACCTGCTCACCCCTTTTCAATACGTCGTGATGATACTTCCAGGTCATGGCGCAGATTGTCCCACTTTAATTCTACCAAATGTATTACAGTTCACCGCTCACCCCTAATCTTTATTGAAGCGTGAACATATTTTCGTATGAATAAGAATTGCTGCACTTTTTTTTAACTACATGGCTATTAGCAACTGTAGTCGTGTGGTCTTACAGTACAAAGAAACTTTCATTGCTTGTTTTACTTAATATATAATTTATCCAAAGATATAAGTTAGTTACCTACCTTAAAGATTTCACTGCTGATATTTTTTTTTATCAAATCTTAATCGCGAATGACATTTACAAAATACGCATTTCAAAATTGCTACTATATATACATAAAAAAAACTAAAATCTTATGCCTTCATCACCTTATATATCAATTTATACAAATATGACGCTTCCACGGGTCCAGGGGGGCTATTTAAAATAAAAAGTGTCCTATGTTACTTTTAGTACCTCCAAAAATATGTGTACAAAGTTTCATGATGATGAGTTAAGTAGTTGTTGCGTGAAAACGTAACAAACAAACTCACATTCACATTTATAACATTAGTAGGGATGTTAGTAGGTCCCGTCGAAAAGCATGAATAGGAATTTAAAAAAAAATGTCTCGTATTTTTAAAAATATTCTAAAGTGAGTCATTATAGAAAATTGCTGTACAAATTAGTCGTGCGACATTTTTCAATCACAGAAATTGCTCAGCCATTGTTCTGTATTCGGCATTGATTGCTTTTTTTCTATTATAACAATGGATCTCATATTAGACTGTTGGGGCTAAGTCGTATTGCACATTGTCTTTTTCCTTAACCGTCTTACTTAGCACATAAATGTAATAGAATTTTGAAATTATACTCTACTAGCTTTTACCCGCGGCTTCGCTCGCATTTAAGCCATTAAATAAGTATCAGAGATCATACTAACTATAGCCAATTGGAAACTATAGTCATAGAAACTATAGACAATTGGAAAATATTTTTTTTAAAATAAAAAGTATCCTATATTAATTGTAGTACCTCCAAAAATATGTGTACACATTGCGTAAAAACGTAACAAACAAACACATTTGTAATATTAGTAGGGATGAAATTAACCAAAAAATATATATATTTTTGTCATAATTAAGTAAAAAAAAGTTCAAAATTGTATCTAAAATATGACATTGCATGGTTACCACATAACTGAAGTAAAAACAAGTATGTAACAGATAAACCACTAGCTATCTCTTTCTATCTCGTTTAATATCCACCCAATTAGAGCGATCAGCTGGTTTTCCTGTCTCTTAGTATGAATAGGTGAGCACTGTCTTTTTAAATATCGAACGTTTATACGTCAAAAATAAATTTTCTTTTTCATTTGTTTTACTGTGTATTAACGAGTCCTTATAGAAAAAGAAAATGATTGTTTTTTAATCGACCAATAACGAAAATTTAGTCTAGTGTTTAATAATAATAATAATAAATACTTTATTGCTTTAAAACATAATAATAACAATTGATAAATAAGAAACAGATTTAGAGCAATTGGCGATCTTATCACTAAAAGTAATTTTTCTTTTATATAACCAATTGTCATAGAAGAAGAAGCAGTAATAGTATTGGGCAATGCAATTTAGATAAATAAAATACATAAATATAAGTAAACTAAATATATAATTTAATGTTGTTTTTATTCAAATATTTACCCAGAACATAAGGTACTACTTTGGGATTGAAAATTTTTAACACCAAGTTACTTTAAACATTGAGATTTCGATTCAATTCCGGATCCATAGAACGTATATGATTAATGGAAATTTTCCCCTAAAAATCGTTGACCCGCGACGGTATAACGAGAGGTGTATCATCACGCTAACATTCATTAAGGGATGGACAGATCGCTAATTATGTGTACCTATATCAATATTCATTTATTGTCATTATTTTGATGGATGAGTCTACTTAAATGCGTATTGCGTTTACAACATTTATTTATTTATAAAGCCTACCTAAGCCTAATTAAATGAATAGTTTAAAAACCTAAAAAAACACGCGCGCTAGCTTTATCTCTTTTACTCCACTACACAGGATCTATAAAAGAATTTATAAATCCTGGCGGTCCTAATAAGGATAATGGGAAACTGTTATTAAATTAATGCATTGTCATCGATCCTTAATACGTATGCAAAGTTTCAAATTAATCAGACTTCTGGAAATTAGTGAAAATTATGCTCAAAGATTCCGTTACATACATACATACATACAACCCAAGCTAATAAAAGCGTGTTAAAAACAAAACAATACAGATGCAAAATTAAATTGACAATTTCACTTCGAGTTGTATTAATTAATTTTCGTAAAGGGGTAATATAATCTTTATATCGCCTCTAGGTATGGGTAGACTTCCGAATTACGCGACGTTTGCTTTATTTATGTTATAATATATTAACGATTATTATTATTACTTCTTCTTCTAATTTCTGATATCATCCGTGGGTTCTTATTGGAACACTTGGACTTGTCAAATATTCAATTATACTTAATAATATTTTTACATATAGTCATTTGGATTGTCTTTATTGAGGTTTTGTGCGCCAAGTTTCAAATAAGCGGCTTATTCTTGTATTTATGGACTTAAGCGCGGTTCTAAATTTAAAAAAACTTGAAATTGCGTTTTTGTTTCGTTATTCAGAAGTGTACCTTAATTAATTATTGTATTTTATTCCTTTTAAGATCAAATAACAATTAGTTGATATACTATTTTAATTAGGAAATAAACTCAATACACGTGAGCCTGGGATAAAGAGGCGGGAAGCTGAAACCCTTAAAGAAGGACCACAAGAAACTCGTCAATCGTAGCCTGTACAAAAAATAATTAACAAAAAAAAAAACTGAATTTTCATTCAGAAAAAAAAAGTAAATAACATTACATAAGTCACATAATTCTCAATAATACATAATTCACAAGAATTAAAATTAGATCAGATCCACGGTGCAACCACACAGGTATCAGCCCACAATAATATGAAAACTATGCCGGTGAGTAGCAAAGAGAGAAGCATGGCACACAGGAGTAGACCGCCCCCATCGCAGCACCCGTTCACGAGTATCACGTCCTGGACAGCCATCACTCCCGTCAACCATATTTTAGGGAAGGGTGCGACCTGGACCAACACGCCACCGCGGCGTCGACGCATAAGTAAACACCACTTCCGCTGTCACACACCCCAACTCCACATCCACCAACAGAATAAGCCACTTGGCCAGTATTGTGTGACCGATCAATGATGAAAAATGAATTCATTGCAAATAAAAACGACGATGTGATTGCACAGTGGTTACAAAAATAAATGTTACATTTATAACACATATGTATATAAAATACATTTATATGTCCTACAATATGTATATAAAATATATAAAAATAAAAAATATATATATATAGCTACCTATACATTAAATTCAGTCAAAAAAATAAATAAATAAAATAATCCTTCTAGTAAGCCAACAGTAAGCCAAGCTCAAACACTAGTTTAACCACGCATTTCCATCGCTCATGTAATCAATAATTTTATAGTAAGCCTTTTTAATTAGCATCTGTTTTACAATCCTTTTCAGAGAAGGAGTGGGCAGACTTGTTAAGTCATTGGGCAACTTGTTATACATTCTGATCCCCACTCCTATAAACGATTTACGGGTTTTTGACAAGCGAAAATAAGGTACTGCCAATTTGTCACTGCTTCTAGTATTTCGAGATTGTATATCAGAATTTCTATTAAAATAATTCTTATTCCTATGTACATAAATGATATTTTCGTAAATAAATTGTGATGCAACTGTGAGGATGTTAAACTCCTTGAATCGTTCCCTAAGTGAAGTACGGGAGCTCAGATTGTAAATTGAGCGCACTGCCCGTTTCTGTAAAATGAAAATCGATTCGATATCAGCTGCGCTACCCCATAAAAGGATTCCATAAGACATAATACTATGGAAGTAGCTGAAGTAAACTAATCTTGCAGTATCAACATCAGTGAGACGTCGCACTGTTTTAACTGCATAGGCCGCTGAACTTAATTTTTTTGACAACGATGAAATGTGAGGCCCCCACTGAAGCTTAGAGTCCAAGGTGATTCCCAGAAATTTGGTATCATCTACAACTGGAAGATCCTGCCCGTTGAGCTTAATTTCGGTACTTCCTCTCTTTACATTTGGAAGAGAAAATCTAATACATTTGGTCTTCTTCGCGTTAAGTACCAGATTGTTTACCGTGAACCAGTTGTGTACCTCTGAAAGCGCAGTATTCACATCGTCAAAAGTATTTTTCTTCCTATTAATTTTAAAAATCAAGGAAGTATCATCAGCGAATAAAACAATATCCAAAAGTCCACGAACTAGGTACGGCAAATCGTTTATATAAACCAAAAACAAGAAAGGCATCAAATATATGTTTAATCAAAGCTACCCCTGCATCGGTCGTCGATCTATCTTTAGTAAACCCAAATTGTCGATCATGCAATAAACGATTATAATTAATTAGATTTATACGTTCGTAGTGTATTTTCTTATTAATATTTTTAAGTAAAGATTTATATAGAATCATGCTTCGAGAAATTCCACACAAGTTACATAAGGATAGATGTTGAAACCTTGAATAAAGCACTGTAATATAAGATAATATCATCCCTTAACCTCATTACGAAAATAATTAAACAAAGGATCCCACTGAAAACTACCCCAATCAACATCCTTATCTTCAAATGGAAATATGTCAATAGCCTTGAACCGTCGAAGCGACCACACGTATCCTGATGATGCCATGTGAAGAGGCGAAATGCGTCGAGACAAGTTATTGAATGTTGGTGGAGGTTATTTTCCTTCATCGACCTAATGTAGCGGGAATTATAAGCAAAATAATTTTCTTTAATTTCCTTTAATAGCCTTAGTTACTTTAGTTACTTTTCGTTTGTCAATAAATTCTTTTTAAAAAACGTAACCTACTACAGGCTCCATCGTATCACATTTTTAAAAATCTTCTGAACAAACATTTTATGACAAAACAAAATATCTCTTAATTCTACTATTTAATTAATTTACTTATAAACTTTCTTCATAAATATGTATGTATTTAATACTATGTAAATAATATGTATGTATAAATTATTATTTATTATTTTATGTATTGTGTATATTTAGTTATTATTTTCTTTTCATTGCACCAAATATCACCGCTCACATCGACAAAGGTTAGCTGGTAGATAATGCCGATGGCATCAAGCTCGCCTATGCATAAAAAATATTACTGTTTTTTGCAATAAATAATTTATTTATTTATTTATATACTACTTGATTTAACTCACGTCAGAAATACAGATAAATCTTACAGCATCTTGTCTACAATTTACGTAATACAAAATTCTAAATAAAAGAAAATTGTAAACAAAGAAACCTTCGACAATACCTCTCAAATATCTCTAATGTGCTGTTGCACTTAGAGCCCTCGCCCCTAGTTAACCCCCCAACCCCCCGGTGTTTCCCGCGCCCACTGAAAGCATATTTATGTTAGTTCTGATTGACGACGATGCTAAGGGCTCCCCCAGCGATTACTATTTAAGGCCTTTACAAGACCAAATTTTAAAATATTGCATACCATAAGTGCGATAGACCTGTGCTCCTAGTGTGGGTGTCACGTTTATTCTTGCAAAATTAAAACAAAACTAAAAAACCAATCACCATAGTGAGAAAAAAAACTTATATTAAGCTTACATGAAAAAAAAAAATCTAAAAAAAAAACAAATATAATTATATTTTTTAATATAATTAGTTACAGTGGATTTTAACTGCTGACACTCATTCAACGTATTCAAAATCAAAAATCTTTATTTCGGATAAGATCTTGCTCATAGTCAGAATCTATTGAGATTTCAAAAAGGCATATGACGAGAAGAAATCATTAGAAACTCTTCAATCATAGCCTGTACAATATAATGTTAGTATTACGTGCCTAATCCTGCTTAGCTGTAAAAATCCAAGCACACCAACATACATATAACCGTTTTGATATAAAAAAAAAGGAAAATCAATATACCACACCTTTCATATAATAACAGTCCCAGTAATGAGCCTTGAGGTACACCAATATTAAAAAGTTAATCTTTATGTAATTAGGGATGCGTTCGTTTTATACTCGCGTCGGCGTAGGGGTTGATTGTAGACAATGACTATGACGTCATTATAACACCAGGTGACGTCCAGAAAGTCAATGTTAGGGGTTGATTTGAAATAGGGTGTACTTTATCAAATGCTTTGGTCAGATCATGCGATGTGTTGGGACTCCATATACAGTGGGCTTATCACGAATTTTAGTCTGGCTTTCGAACCGAGTTCGCTTCAAGCGATTTGTGTGGAAATTTGAGCAGCGCCACCGCCTGCGGATTCGGAACTACAATATTTTAGATACTTTTTGTAAATTTTCGAACGTCTCGATCTTTCGTTCATTTGATAGATTGCTGGTGCTCGTTAGTCGTTAGTAAAAATTCATAATCCCGATTGCTAACGGATCCGTTTTACTTGTGACAACTCGATTCGAAAGCCAGACTAAATTCGTGATAAGCCCACAGGATGCAATTTCATACGATTTTTTTAATGTGGGAGATTCCTGTGCCCCACCTGTATTTTCTTTAAAAAAATCAATAAATAAATTGAATCAACCTGTATATACGCGGCACGCTTCATCATTATCATCGTCTGGTTAATTTAGTACATGCTGTATGTCTAGTTATATCTGACTCACCCCATATTAAATTATTGATTTATTATTAAGTGATTATGATCGTTGTGTTTTTGGTTTAAGAGTCCAATTTTTGTGTCTATTTAAATCTAATTTGCGTGGTTTATGGTTTAAACTTATATGATGAGCTGTGTATGGAGTAGAAATTTTTTTTTCATAAATACTCTTTTATTTTACAACTACATCTATACAATATATTTAGTATCATCTTAAAAACGTAAATTGTTGAACTAAAATTGCCTATAACACGAATTTAAGCACATAAAACCATCATTGTACATATTTTGACCTAATCTTGTATTCTAAACATATTTCTACTAAAAAAAACCTACCTATTAAAATTACTCTTTGGCTATTTTAACACTAGATCCCGAATAATTTTTAAAAAATCGATGTTTGTCATGGATCTGAGTTTTGTATAATACTTTTTTTTTTACAGAGAGGCTTCCAATGATACCACACTAGCAATGCCTGGCACGTGGGAGCGATTAAAACAATTTGGGTTATTAATAAATACTTACTCTAATAAACATAATATAGTAATATAAAAAATTAAATAAGTTATATTTCAATATATACGTATATATATAATATACGTATGTATAGCTCGCCAATGTGAAAATATTTTTTTTTGCAATAATTAATTTATATACATATGTACGTATGGCATAAAGCCATCCAAGTTGTATCATTTTCTCTCACCACTCTCTAGTAGTATAAATTTTCTTCTTTTATGCAAGAGGCTTCGAACTGCTCTCGCAGCCTACTAGCTCCTAATCCAATGAAGATCAAACCCGTGTCTAAAATACGATAAAATTACCAATATGGCTTGCTCACGGTATTTCATGCTACAAAGGGGTGAGTATCTCCCCCAAAGATCTTGTGCCATCTGCTTACACTTTGAATAAATATAATAATACAAATTAAATGATGGCTAATCATGGAACTCGTGTTTTACTTTGATATGACTTTGACAGTAGCTAATTTTTTTATTATAATATGACGTCATAACAAAGTGACATTGACACACGAAGGTTATTGTTTAAAAGTTCTTATAAAAAGAAGACGATATCTATTTTAGAAATGATTTTAAAATGTTTATTGTCCGCTTTATAATTTTTAAATCCGACAAATTGCTTGACAATCACTCTGTCGTCGACAGAAAAGAGGTTGCGGTGGCGATGTTAATAGTGTATATATTTTTATAAATAAAACTGTAAATTTGAATTTGGAATGAAAGAAAAGAGGAACGCGAGGGACGTTCGAATGAGGACTTGGATGTTGTTTGCGAATGTGTGTGCTTAGATTATAAGAGATTGGTAATATAGTGTCAATACAATTTTAAGAGTTTTCAATGATACAGTCCACTTGTTCTACTGGCTACACTCTCTGATGTTTTCAAACAACCATTTCAAGACATAATACTCGATACAGGAGCTTTAATTAACAATGATAACTACAATATATCTACTAGTATTACTAATGTATTATTACAAAAATTCGTGATTGGAATTTGAATCAAAAATTACCGAAAATAGCATGCAACTAAAGTTCTCTAAAAATAAATACCAAAATATAAAATACAGCTACAATTGTATACACTGAAAGCTTTTAGCCGCTCACCTAACAATAACGGTGTTATGCAATAAATAACCATTTCTATCCCTATTATTTTTGGGAATTTGCATTTTTTTGAATTATAACAAGTACAAAAAGTACTTAATTAATTAATATCTCTTTGGTACTAGAAAAACAATCTCAAGAGAAACGTGTGAAAACCAAACGAGTAGATCAGTGATTCTCAACCACTGTGCCGCGGCACTTTTGTGTGCCACGAAATTCTAAAAGTGTGCCGCCAAATTTTGAAATCGTTAAAAGTGTGCCGCAACAAAAAAAAATTGAGAATCACTGGAGTAGATCATAAACTAGGTGTTAAATTAAATACTTGCCTTTGGACCAATTCTTCTTGTATATTTATATATATTATCTTAATTGATGTCATTATTATGATAAACTAAAAGCGATAAGTAATGCATGTCTGGCCTTCTGCGAGAAGGTCAGTGTATTCTAAAATTTGTTTAATTATTTAATTTTGATATTGATTGCTTATTATTTTATTGTGTATGTTTTGTAATTGACTCCTTGCATATTGTATTGGTGTTCACTTAACTAAGGTCTTGTAAGTGATTATAGTTAAATAAATTAATAAATGATTAAAATATAATACTACCTTATCCCTACTAATATTATAAATGTGAATATGAGTTTGTTTGTTACGTTTTCACGCAATAACTACTTAATCGATCATCATGAAACTTTGTACACATATTTTTGGAGGTACTAGAAGTAACATAGGATACCTTTTATTTAAAAAAAAAATATATATTTTTTTTACTATAGTTTCCAACTGACTATAGTTTCAGCTGTTTCGAATCGTATTGATTAATTTCTATTGAAATGATCTCTGATACTTATTTAATGACTTAAATGCGAACGAAGCGATATTATAATATCTTAAAATAAAATTAAATATTTTATATTTCAACTCATAATAAATATGTGTGCTCTTGCATAAACCGTGCCATGTTTTACAAGGACGCTCATGACACGAGGCGCCTCTCGATGCATTTGGAAATGTATTGACCCGACAATTTATTATGAACTTTGTATTATTCTACTTAACCGTTTTCCACGTGTGTTTTAAATTAATTTACTTCATAATTAATATGTTCCTTTTAATTAAAATTAATTAAAAGTATTTTTTCCGCTTCCTTATATCTATTTGGTTCTTGTTTTTTTTTTTATTTTCATTATTGTGTAACATCTAAATTATGTATTTTTGTAATTTTATTAGTAGTGTAGTATATATCCCTTTATCACCTTGAGCATGCCGTCCTATCCTATAACTAAAATTTCACTTAATTGCATAACAGTAGTCCTTTTTATAATATGTAGTCATTATGTAATTTGGAGGTAGGCGAAATAAATAAAGTATAAAAATATTTTAAACTTTATTAATATATATATAAATATTTTTTTTATTATTTACATAATAAATATACATAAAAATAATACAACACCAACTCTATGGTGTTCCATAACTTCCATTAGCGGTCGATTGACGGCGCCTTTTTCCAGCTCACATTTGGTAAGAAATATCGCAGCAAACGTAAGGAGATATACACACCACATAAACTCCTACATTCAATAAGGCGAATTAACATTATATTTTCAAGTTTTTTCTTTACTAGTGATATATCTATTAATTACAAGACTAGTGTAAAATGCATATGAGAACTTCGATAATTTATTACAAATTGATTCTATGGGGTGTTTTCGTGCTATTTTTTTTTTAAAAATTAATGCATCGAAATTTTGCTATATGTTTTTTCTGTGCTTTCATCAAATATATGTTATTAAATGTTGTATTAAATTACTAAATGTAAATTCTCTAACAATTATTCTTCTACAAGTCCTGGACACGCGTGGTCGCAACCCGCAAACATCGACCAATGAGCGTGGATTGAAGTCACAAAACTATCATGAAGATTAGAGGGCAAAAGAGAGACCCTTGCTTGTTTCTCCAGAACTTTGAAGACACGATAGAGGTAGAACGCCATTAGCAAGCCATTTTGAGTAGCATACTTGTGGACAATTAAGTGTATACACATGACATTGTAGAAGTGTATCCGTGGGTTTAAAACGTCGGATATAAAATTGATTTGTTTTGATGTTAATGTCGAAAAACAATTTAGTTGGTACAAATATATCTATCTATATCTCCCATACCTTCTTCACGACGTGTTATAGCATTTAAGGGCAGATAGTATTAGTGTCGTTATTTAGGACTTGTATTTAATTATTTTAACACGTTTCGCAGACTTTGCAGCTATCATCTCGCCGCAACTATAATAGCTGTAACGGGTGATCAGTGGTACAATGATACCTCTCTACCTTGCAGAAGACTGCAAAGCCAGTCTAAGACAGTGGCGTTAAAGTGCCGTGTTTGGAAGTACGCAAGGCACACTCTACGGCCCTACCTTGTACGCCCTCCCGAGTATCGTCAGTTATACCACGAATGTAGAACGGCAATTCTGCCCAAATGTGTAATGTACTAACGTAGTATTAAGATCTAAGTAAACACTTATATTTATAGCAACTAATTTTCAAATTCAAATGTCTTTATTGCATGTCACAATTATTTCAGATGTCATATATTATTCAGTGTCAAATGTGACACCCGGTCAGGGCACAGCAATATAAATTAAAAAATAATAATAATAACAATAAACAATTTAAATTAATAAACTAAATTTCATTTACTGTTTCGAATCATTGAGGTATTCGTCAATTGAATAAAAGCATTTTAAAATCAAATATGCCTTGATTTTTTTTTTCTTTTTTAAATTTTTTAAATTGTCAACAGCAAGCTAAAAGTCGTTTACAAGTATTCTTCAAAAACGGAAACCGTTTTTTATCGATTCAATGAATTTATTCACTTCCTATTATTATAGATTTTCTTTTTGTATTTTTCTTGCACAATTGAAAAGCTATTGAAGTTTATTCATGTATACTAAATGCTTTCGTTGAATAAGGGTAGGTAGGAGCTGAAGTGATTCCATTTTTACTGTCATTATAATAAATAAATATATGACAGCTCATTTTGATAGTGTTTTTGTTGTGTTTCAATTGTTCTTGATCTTTTCTAATCTACGTATAAGAAATATGCGCTGTCTGTGTGAACCTCTAGAACGTGTTCTGATTTTATAATTACCGCATTACCTATAGTAATTAAATAAAATATCTGAAAGAAACTGAAATGATCTGGATCTTGTTTCATCTTGTGCCCTGTTGATTTGAACAGAGCACATGTGTCTCTTCAAGCCTGCATAGTGGAGTCTACTGTTGTCTATGCTCATAGACAGCACTCTAGCTTAGCATAAGGCGGAGTGTGGTCATATGCTGGGCTTTCAATAAAAAAAATCTAATTACAGTGGCTCAATATCCGACTCCACAATTCTTTTCATCTTCTTACCAGTCTTTATAATATTTTGTCTTGCCTCGCCTTACCTGAACGAACTTTCGAATTCTTATTGCTACTCTCTTCAGCTAAATATTCTTCTTCCTTTTCTGTTTCAGTGGAATAAGCTGCCATATGCAATAAAACTATCACCAACATTGAACTCTTTCAAGCTCCATCTCTTCAAGCACTATCTTGACACGCAGAATAATAATGCATTAATTATCTAATTTATTTTATATAAGTATGTGTATGTAACCGTCAGTGGAACATGCTGCCCGTGACCATCAGAAACGTCCAAACTATCACCTCCTTTAAAAAATCCCTTTTCCAACACTTTATAACTAAACAAAAAAATACATGACGCACGCTATTTATTTATTACAAAATATCTATACTTAATTTATATACACAAATTATTTATTTATTATATTCTGTATCTATGTATATACGTATAGCATTAATATTCACACACCAATACAACTAACAAATAAATACAACTTCCTCTATGCATTATTTTCATTCTTCAATTATTTCTCCACACCAGTTAGCTGGTAGAAAATGCCTTTAGGCATTAAGTCCGCTGATTTGTGATTTTACAAATAAATAATTTTATTATTATTATTAATTACATTTGCGCCTCATTCACCGCATTCCTCTCCTAATGGTTAGTTGGTAGAGAATGCTAAATGGCATTAAGCTCGCCATTGTGCCTTATTTTTGTAGTGCAATAAAGAATTATTATTTATTATCTAAAAGTGCATAGTATGTAGGTATTCTGAGATTTCATTAAACGTCAGGCTGCATCTAACCGTTGTTTTGTTTCTACATATCACTATTGAATGCTCAAATTTAAAATAATAATAAATGCGATAGTAAACCTTTATAAGGTCTTTTATATTATTAGTAATTTTTTTTATATTCCGTGTTGCTAGTAACTGACGTCAATTCGTTTTCAATTTCAAGGGTAAAACTAATAACATATTGTTTTAGAAATTAGGGTATTATTAGGATAATCTATTAAATCTGCACCATCTCTTTCTATCTTTAAACTTAAATCACTATACCTCTCTCCTTCTGAATAATATTTGTATATATGTGTATGTTCATTATATATTTACGTATTTTTATCTAAATTGCATTGCCTGATACCAATACTGCTTCTTCTAAGACAATTGGTTATGTGGAAAAAATTACTTCTGGTGATAAGATCGCCAATTGCTCTAAATTTGTGTCAGCATTGTTATTATTATGTTTTAAAGCAATAAAGTATTTATTATTAATAATAATGTTTTTAGTAGAATTGACAACACGGAGATCACAATCCTGTACATGCTTCTTGTATTGATTAATAATGAACTTATAACATAGCTACATTTAATAGAGGTCACATGTAAATGCCGATACCACCCTGAAACAGTAGACGATCTGTCACACTTAGACCACTCATATTCAAAGAACTGTTTCGAATCCATTCATAAGTTTCACTGAATAACAAAAATAGATTTGAAACCGAATTGAGTGCTGTGAGTTCCTCCGACAGGAGAACGCTTTTGATCAGACAAATTTACATCTTTACTTTAAGTGCTTACTGATTTATTATTATGTATTGTTGCATGCAGGGTGTTTACTTTTTAATACGAATACTTAACATTATATCGTACAGGCTACGATTGGCGAGTTTCTTGTGATTTTTTCTCGTCATATGCCTTTTCAAAATTTATAGATTCCAATACGCAAGAGCCTCAAGGGTTTATGCGAAATAAAGATTGATTTTATTTCAAGAAGTGTGTCAAGCCGGTGCATTTGTCTGCGGTAATAGTTTTTCACTCATGGACCGCAGTTATCGGTACATAGATACCACTATAGAAAGAGCCTCTGTAGAATCCCTTGTGGCATCCCATCACATTTTTATTATTGACAAAAAAGGAAACACGCTATATGAGTAATAATGCACAGGAATAATTTACAGGCCACTCGAGATGAAAATGGATGAATGTCACACATTTGTATGGAAGCGCTCTGTTTAAAAGGATTTTGCGTACTCGATTGGCTTTGATGTTGTTTTAGTGGTATAATTGCCAAATTAGGAATTAAAAAATCTAACACTTACCTATGCTCTCCAGGGGAGCGTAGCCAGCCCCTTGCCTGTCTACTGTTTATTTTTATTATTTTATGTACAGGCTATAATTGACGAGTTTATTGTAGTATTCTTCGCCTTTCCGAAGTCACGGTAGAGTCTAACGATGAGCAAGTGCACACCTTTAGTGCCTTTGCTAATAAACGATTTTCATTTCATTTCATTACCCTGTTATATTTTAAACGTTTTTTAAAATTTTAATAATGACCTCGGATTAGGGTTAATTCCCTGGAATTCTCGTAAAAGGCCACGTTTAGGCATCTGAACAATTTTTTCTTCTTCATAATCTTTAGATTTGGAGGCATGCAAATTAGAAATATTTTTATTGCTTTTATTAGCAGAAGTAATAGTATGCACAAACATGAAAATGAGTGGTGCATGTTTTTGTAGGTGAATTCTATGATCAGAAATATTAGACGTATTAAGAAGAGAACTTCTGGGAATCACTGCTGAGCTTGATCTAGAAGACAAGGATTATATGAGAACCCCATTCAAACTTCATGTCAAGTGTGATCTTCAAGAAAGTTGTATTTGACGCTAGATCCAAACGTCTTTTTCTGCATTCAATTTTATATTGAACCATTGAGATATATTGCATGCGCTCTTTATATGAATGAAGTCATTTTGGTTTCTTTTATAACAATTAAATAACAATATCAATGGATTAATATTATTAACCATACCAGGATGGTCGTTACTCGTTGACATGAAATTTAGAAAAAAAAATGGTCCTAAAATAGAACCTTGAGGTACAACCAGGAAGCAGACAGAACGACTACTACTTACTACCTTTGAGTTCAATTGGACAGATGTGATTTCAATAATTCTAGGGCAATATTTTGTATTCCGTAATAGTTTAATTTCTTGATTAAAATGCCATGCCTGATGCAGTCAAACTGTTTGGGCAAATCACGAACTTCACCAATACAATACTGGCGTCAGCAGTTAATTTGCCTTTGATGAATCCAAACTGAGATTTCTGCAATATTTTGTAGTTTCCAAAATGCCGGATTTTGATACTGCCTGCTGACGGCACACCCAATTTATGTTGGCCATAATAGACAGGCACTTATACTTACTATGAAACTGAAAATGACAGCAAATTGTCTTAAACTATTCACGTACAGGTTGAAAAAGAAAACTGCAACATTATACACAAATGTTTATTTGAAAGTAGATATTATACAAATTTATATCTAACAACTACAAAATTGGGGACGACAAAGGTGTCACAACACATATTCGTACATATTGCAGCCGAAACAATCACATAAATTAATCTAACGCACATAAATCATGAGTATAATTAACAAGGTGAAAAATAATAATCAAAAAGTAATCAACGTTCCTTTGGTCAAAATATTGTTTTCAGTGGCCTGCCATGACCACACTCTACCTGATGCCGAAGCTAGAGTGGTATGAGCAGAGACAACCACTATGCCGGCTTGAGAACACAAGCGTATATTGTACATTAAGTTAAATACAGAAGGAAGCAGTGCATAAATTAGAAAGGACACGATTACTAACATAGAGTGAATCAACAACAAATTTTGTTATTGATGGGCTATTTTAAAAAATTACAAAGGAATTGTTTTATTTTTCAAGTAAGGCTGCATTAGGAAGAGACGCGAGAAACGAATGGAAAATAAGCGCAGTTGATAGGAAATCGAGTGCCGTTACAAATCTGCCATGCTGAGTCCGACAAGTTCAAAGATTACGTGACCTTAGTTGGAAGGAGTAGGAAGATCTAAAAAAGGGCATAAGCAGCGTGAGCCTCCTTATTTCCCCGATATTAACTGATTTTATTTAATATTTGTTTGAGCTTCGTAGCGTTCCTCTCCCACATCCTGTTCATCTGTTCTCGACCAACGCCCACATGACGTATATCAGTGATGAAGACGTCGTGACAGCTCTAAGGAATCAAAACAAACATCTATTGCAGGATATACCCACAGCAGACCAGAAAATATTGGTACGATACAGACGCAAGACAAGGAATCCCCACGCGAATCTTGTCGCATTGCAGGTGTCGCCGCGGGTATGGCAACGTCTGTCAACAACGGAGCGTGTGCACATTGATCTACAAAACGTGCGCGTGGCAGACCAATCCCCGCTGGTGCAGTGCTCGCTCTGTCTCGGATACGGCCATGGACGTCGTTTCTGCAAGGATACCATCAAGAAATGCAGCTACTACGGAGGTCCGCACTTGTGAAGCAACTGGTGGCTGCTGCATCATCATGGTGTAACTGCGCACAAGCTAAATTGGTTAATACAGAACATAGTGCCTTTAGCCAAGAGTGTGCAGTGAGGCTGAAGTGGGATGCATTGGCTCGAGCTGCAGTGTCCTGTTGCTGAAGTCGTCACAGGCGCAAAAATCAAATACAACCAAAGAGGCTGCCTTATGATCCAGGCGGACATCAGATTAACAAAGGTGAAGAGTATAAAAATAAGAAGACTTGTAAACACGAAAAATGCAAACTGGTCCCAATTTAATGTGAAATTGGGCCAGTTGAAGAAAGAGGCAAATTTAAAGAAAATAGAATGGGTAAATCTAACCGGAAAGAGGAGCTGGACTTCTTTGTGGCAAAATACACAGACATAATAGTTGGGCATGTGCGGGTGCTTTGCCAAAAAAAATCCAATAAACAACCCACCTCACTGTGGTGGCTCGGGGAGTTCGCGATGCTGAAGTAAAATAATGTTAGTGGAATTTTGAGTAATAAGCATGATAGACAGAATTAAATAGTATATAGTAAAATAGCAAGATGATTAATATGTAAAAATAGTTGAATTAGTTATGATATAATAGTATAATGTATGTATATTGTAAGCATAAGTTCTAAAGTGTATAAGATAGCAAATAAATAAAAAGTTCGTGGTAAATTTAGTTAAATCATGGGACATTGTTGAGCCTGAGTTGTAGTTCAAAGTGTATTATTTAGATAACAACAGATCCTGTATCTTTAGACATAAACAAAACAATTGTGACTTTTTAAAAATAAATAAAAAAAGCCTCTGACTATCTTGTACGTCAGAGGGGCGAGGTGTTGGTGGAGGAGGCCTAAAAAAAAACGCCCTAACCTAACGCCGTCGGTGAACGTAGGAATCAGTCACAATTGCGTCGCCGCGCAGCACGTACGCGTGTGTAGCTCCGCGCAAGCTAGTGTACCGTAATTTAGACTCCAAGCACATATCGGTCCTTCGTGCCGGACTTCAAATTCAACGTAAATTCAAATAGTGTCACGAATCGCGTCGCAACCTAATGCAGCTAACAGCCTGTTTAAATAAATAGCGTTGCCTGTAATAGTTAATACTTTTTAATTTTCACCTTCATAAAAAGAAGCATCACATTTAAAACTAAGTAAAACCTCTAAATTATGTTTAAAAAAATAAAATAATTATAATTACAAATTAAAAAAATCACAGTTTAGTACATAACAATTGTTTATCTATGTTTCTTAATTAAATATAAAATATCACAAAAATTAAAGTTATTAGAAAGAAATAAATTAAAATAATTGTTAAGTTTTTAAGTTTTCATTGACCGAACAATTTTTTCACAAATTGGCATACTAAAGGCACTCAATGCTGCACGACATTAAAATTTTGAAACTTTTCATTTTCATAGCATAACACCGATTTCACTATCACGCCGATCAATGAGGTCAATCGTATTTATAAATACAATCGACTCTCAACGTAATCTCAACGAGTTACTACGCATTTTACGCACAAATCAACGTGAAGCCAAAACCAGTGGTTGACAATTATTAACCAATGAAAAAGCTATTTCTTTGTCGTGATTTCAGCACACAGCACCATCGCAAGTCTAGCACAGTAAGCATCGGAACAGCCAACAATGAGATGAAAATACTTGCACATAATTTATAAGTTAGATGCGAGCTAGTTAACACTGATCCATTGTCGAGAATAGACGACCGAATTTCAGTTTCATTATGCTTGTCCATGCTTTTATCCGAAATTAGTAAAAAGATTTTATGCGGCTTCAGAATACCACCTTGAAAGATATTGCCAACTCAGCAATAAGGCAGTTGGTTATAAACCTTCCAGTGGATTCCAGCACCCTGGTTTGAAGCCTCCAAAACAAACTTTTTTTCACTTGCAAAATAATATTATCGACTGTATTGCTTTAGTAAGAACCAAAATTCGATCGCCGAAAGAAACCTAGTTCCATTTGACAAAAAATTATACCAACTCACAAGTAAATTATAAAACAAACTTGTATACTGCTTTATTTCATAGAAAATAAATTAAATTTCACTAGTCTGGAATATCGGTTGACATGGCAGACATATGGTGCATAGTTTGTTCGTGTAGATTCTTCATTGTTGTATTGAGTATCTCAGAAACCATTTGAGACAGATAATTATATTTTTGAAGCTATTTCAATAAAAAAAACTTCCGCCTATGTTAGTAGGACCTGCGTGATCCCAGAACTTTGAGGTATCAAAATTTAGCATCTCTACATAACCCAAAGTAAGTAAGCAAGCAAGTTGTTTCTCTGTTCCGAATTCTACAGTCAGCTGTTCTTCAACTTAAGTAGCTAGTATCTGTCTTAATTGAAGTGGGTGCTATTACCATTTAATTGTGATTAACACCTTGCCAATATATATATATATATTTATAGTAAAATTAATTAATTAATATGAAATGAAATGCAAATAGTTTATTAGCATAGGCACTAAAGGCGTGCACTTGGTCATCGCTAGACTCTACCGTGCTTTAACTTAAATTTATCGCCTGTCAAAAGACTGCTTCGTATATCAAATCAAGTGGCTCTCTTCCATGAATTCCTCTAATATTTTTAAATTAATATGTTAACAGTTCTAAATATTATAGAGATTAGAACCTGCCCTTGAAAGCTCGATGAAATAGGGATCCGTAAGCCATGTTAAATAAAATATTTAATTATTACTAACATTATATGATACGGGCTATCATTGGTGAGTTTCCTGTGATTTTTTCTCGTTGAAAATCTCGTAGATTCTGACTGTGCATAAGAGCCTAAGTGAAGTAAAGATTTTTTATTTTAATTTCATAAATTATACTAAAATGGCGGTCAAATGACTGGAATAAAAAGAAGAGTATAGTGGTTAGTGATTAGTCGGACTAAGTATTATAAATAGGATTTTACTTTTGAAAATGTAGTTATTTGATTCAGGACTGGTTTTGTATTGTTTTAGTCTTCATACTAATAGGACAAGATATTATTGGGATTAGTTTATTGTATATGCAATAATGCTGTTCAGGACATGATACTCGTGAACGGGTGCTGCGATGGGGGCGGTCTACTCCTGTGTGCCATGCTTCTCTCTTTGCTACTCGCCGGCATAGTTTTCATATTATTGTGGGCTGATACCTGTGTGGTCGCACCGTGAATCTGATCTAATTTTAATTCTTGTGAATTATGTATTATTGAGAATTATGTGACATGAATTGTTATTTACTTTTTTCTGAATGAAAATTCAATTTTTTCGGTTAATTATTTTATGTACAGGGCGAGTTTCTTGTGGTCTTCTCGTCATACGCCTTTCCGAAGCCATTGTAGAATCTGACGATGAGCAAGCGCACGCCTTTAGTGCCTATGCTAATAAACGATTTTCATTTCATTTCATTTCAATAAGTAACTAAATGTTTTTTTAAAAGCCAAAGCCGATATAAAATCTAATAATACCAGTGCTTTTTATCTAGATTTTTTTTCTAAGAGGAAAATTTTGTTAATTTTCCAACGAGGAAAAGAATACTCTAGTGTATAATGTTTTTTTTTGCGAAGCTACTCTCCACTTTCATGTACTGATTTAAAAGAGTAAGAAATAGAGGGATTATTAAAGGAAATTTCTCATGATAAAAACGTGTAAATTAGAATTTATGGTGGAACAGAAAATATGAGGCCAACCCCCAGCAATTTATTTCTTCTCACCCACTAAGAAAGTTCATTATCTAAGCATTTTTTTTACAAGGATACAATGTATATTCGTTTTTGTAAATGAAAAAATATTACAATTTTAATGTTTACTTTTAGTGGGAACATTCACTCTTGGGCTTTGGATCACTACTCAATGTCAATTTTCATAGAATTAAAATTTAAATTATTTATAAGTATTTATATTTTAAATCGTCCTATCCTATAATTAAAACTGCTTTTAGTCTAGGCCAGGGGTCGGCAGACTTATCAACCAGATGAGCCAAATATCAAGTTTGTAGATTTTCCCATGCCTTCAAAGAGCCGCAACATGAACTTTATTATATAACTTTATGGTGGAAGGAGCGCAGTTTTATAATGAATTACTAATATTAGAAATATTATTAAATTTAAATATGAATTAAAAAAACATATAATGGGTTTGAGTGCCTTGTGATGGTGTTGTCAATATTCTACTTACGTAATGTTTATTTAATTTATCTTGAGCAAATAAATGTCTTAAACCTTAACCTTATTATATACTATAATGAAAGTATTATTTGCTTCAGTGAGTTCTAAGAAGAGTCAGATAATCCTATGGCAAGAGCCGCGGTCTAGGCAAATAAATTATATTGCAATTATGGTTGAAGTGAGGCTGTTAATTTGTCAATAATCAAAAATAGACGAGACAAGAATCGTTTTAGTAAAGCCTTATTCATAAATACCTTAAAGCAATGTTATTCTGCCAAGCCGGCATAGCGGGAGTGATTACTATTTAAACACAATTATATGTGGTCGAAATTGTCTCTACTATCTAGATTAAGCTAGCTTAATATCAAAAAAAGCGATCAACTTTAACCATTAAATTTTGAGTAAAGTTGAAACTACAATGTCAGCAGCTAAGTCCCTCTTCTAGCATCTAGGGACAAAGTTGAAAATGGTATTTACTTAACTTCTACCAGCGCGTGTGTATTCGAAACCCACTTTCATAACTTCAAAAGGGACGTCCAATTCATAGCTATAAGTTTATAATACGTAATTAAGCTTGAAATTAATTTAACACTAGAACTACCAACGGGTCAATTGGACCGGTTTCAAACATTCTTTACAAGTCTTTTATCTTAAACCTTACTAATTATTTTTTGTAAACGATTCTTTTTTTACAATTCTACAATATATTTATTGAATTATATTTAATACTTTGCAAGCACAACTCATCCGGTCATTTTAATTTTGATATGAAAATGAATTAATCTACCTACAAATATTTAAGTTTTGATTATTTTTTAGTATAAGTTGGTTTTGGAAGTTCAGCAATAACTGGGTTGATATCACTATTTTAGTAAGCGCAATCCACTTTATGCTTTTATTTACATGTACTCGTATATATATTACAGTGGATATCGTAATAAAGTAATCTCTACTAATATTATAAATGTGAATGTGAGTTTGTTTGTTACGTTTTCACCCAACAACTACTTAACCGATCATCATGAATCTTTGTACACATATTTTTGGAGGTACTAGAAGTAACATAGGATACTTTTTATTAATTTCCAATTGACTATAGTTTCAGTTGTTTGAAATTTTTCTATATTTATTTTAATTTCCGTCTGCCATTTTTATATATGCAGTATAAAACTATTTGAATTTTTGAGGTTAGGAAACATCATTGTATGTAGCAATTTTTTAAAATTGATAATTCCAGCCAAGCAAGAAAATATAGTTATCATATTGATTCATTTTCTATTGAAATGATCTCTGATACTTATTTAATGACTTAAATGCGAGCGAAGCCGCGGGTAAAAGTTAGTAAGGTTATACAAATGTAATATATATAAAATTTAATTGTAAAAATTCTTTATACAGTGTTCAGCGTCGGTGACCGGATATTTTGTTGTGTTTCCCGGCTCCGACTGCATAATACGAGTGGATTTCAATATTTTAATATTTATAAGCATTCCGTTGTCGGCTTGATGCTCCTTTCGTGGCGGATTATGCCTTTTTGTTATCAATGTATGTTTTCATTTTTTTTTCTCTTAGGCAATATAATGTCAGATTTAAAAATAAATTGCTTATATTTATGTCAGTCAGCTCTAACCCTTTGTAAATAGATCATTCAGGACAAATTTCGGTCATTATTTGCCACTTAATCGCATGATTAGTCAATACAATTACTTATTTAAAAGAACTGACATAGATGCTTTTTCCTACAACAAGCTAAAATACAGGAAACATCTTGATACTAACTATCTTCAACTAACTAACTAACCAGTATTTTAATTATGTTTTTTATGTTTGTGATTTTTTTTTGTTTTTCTTTCTCTCCTCTTCCTTACATCTATTTGGTTCTTGTTTTTTATTTTTATGTATTTTCGAATTTTATTAGAAGTGTAGTATCTATCCCTTTATCACCTTGAGCATGCCGTCCTATCCTATAATTAAAATTTCATTCAGTTTATATAATAGTAGTCCTTTTTATAATATGTAGTTCTAATGTAATTTTGTAGGTAGGCTTTATAAATAAATAAATAAATCAATTAGCCCAGTGTGCCGTCCTGGGGTAGTACCACCACTTTCAAACTATACACCCGTGAAGTGACCTAGTCACGTTTTGGGACCAGCGAGATAACAAGAGGAATATGTCCTGTCAATTTCGTCTCCTCAAGCCGGCATAGTGTTATATGACATCTGTCTGTGATAACAGTTATCTCTACTTATAGACCACACTCTAGCTTAACATCAGGGGGACTGTACTCATAAGCTAGTCTAATATAATTCTAGACAATGGGGTTCACATTATTGTGGAGTAATTTTCTCTTCGCGAAGAAAGATTGTAAATAAATAAAACAAAAGAATGTAGTTACATATTACTTTTTTTTAAAATCATTTGTTTTATTATTCTTCAGGAGCTATTATGTTGCATATTATAATATCGGATTATTTCTCTGCATTTCGAGCTATATTTGTATCTCTAGACGTAGTCGTTATACCTAGTCTCATTAGAGTATATTACGTCGAGTTCTACGTAGTCGGAATTAAGATTTCATAAACAAACTATGCACAGTAACAACTTTAAAACGTTCTCCTGTAAAATTGCGATTTTGTAGATCCTACTATGTTAATAGGAGTCTCTGATGTTATTGTTTACTTTAATCTGATATGGATCTCGAAATGTTAGGTTTTGGCCTGAACTTGTCTACTAACTAGTTTTCGAAATAATAGCCTTCATAAGCCTTCAAAGTATTGTTACTGAAAAAAATGAGAGAAATGACTGAAACACAATATTGTATTGTACGTATGAAACGTGGTCGCAGTTCAAAGGCAAAACATTATTTACATCGCTATCTATGCAAGCCAAATTAACATCATGAGTTGAATAGACAAAGTTGTTCGAATGGGGAAAGTAGAGTGGAGTGGAATAGTGTCTGCCGAAATTCGAATTCATTTATTTGCCATAAATATGGTTACTAATAAATTATAGTTTTTAAAGCGATGTTAGTAGTATCACGTATTTTACACAATGTAAATGGCATGCAAATAATTCTATATAACTAAAATTTACCACTTCAACCTTGAATGCTAAAAAAAATGTGAGCCGTCACGGGACGCCTGGCAGATGTGAAACATCGAGTTTATTCAAGTCATATGCGTAAAAGACAAGATTACAACAGGAACTAATTATTGCTTAATGAAAAAATTAAATACTATGAATTTTTTTACAGAAAATGATGACTATTTATTTAAGAAACATTTATTTATATTAAATGCAAAAATTAAAAATTCGAAAACTTCTTAAATGATATAGATTTCAGAAATAACTCGATAAAATAAACTCGTCGCCACGGCAAGCGTCGCCACACTGTACACTCTACTATATATAGACTGTATATATACTTTAGTGTAGCGTGGCAAACGTCGCCACGCCAACGATCCGGTTTATACCCGCGCCAATACATGTTTTACATCAATAATGTCAAATTAAATTTAAACCTATAAAATGTCACTCAAAAATTCACCAATTGACATAGGACTTGTTTATCAGAAATACGTAGAGTTTCTTTTTGATTGCGTCAAAACTATCCCGTGTATTATTCTCATATCTAAATTAATTGTTAAAGATATAACAATAGTACGTATCTGTAGTGAAACGTTAATTGAAACAACTCCCATTGGTTTCTTATTGCCATCCAAAATCGAGCGACTAGCTATTTTCTTTCTGCTCACTCGTTACGGCCGCGACTGTTGTGGAATAGAGATAGCAAACATGTGTAATGTTTAGTATATAGTGAATTAAATTCATTATAAAATTATTGATGTGAAACATCGATGTGATGATGTGGCGACGCTTGCCGTGGCGACTAAAGTATATATACAGTCTATATATAGTAGAGTGCACAGTGTGGCGACGCTTTTGCTGTAAGGAATAATACGAAAAAATTATATGTATTCATAGATAATCATATCAAAGTTTATTTTATCGAGTTATTTTTGAAATCTATATCATTTAAGAAGTTTTCGATTTTTTATTTATTTTTTTATTTATTTACTTTTAGCAAATGGGCTCCAATAGAGCGCTTTTACTCGTCAATACATATACAAATATAAATGAAATAAATTTATTAATTATCAATTTGATTTAGCTGCTGTATACTGGCATTGTCCACATACATACTAATGTCATAATATATACTTCTATACCTGATTTATTATTTAGGTTCCTTCTTTCCTTTAGGTCTTAGTTTATTTTTATACAATACCACGTTAAAAATATGCGTAAAATATTGATTTATCTGATACTTCAGTAATTACAACTTTCCCCTCAGCTTTAATTAATTTTACGAAGCTCAAGTTCCCTCAGGTGCATTGAAGGCTGCTGACTATGAAAATTTACAATAATGCAACGTCATTTAATTCCCTAATCCTTTATATACCTATAGTATTAAATTAATATTTGTTAATAACACTAGTTTACAAGGTTTTTGTCCTTCAAATGAAACGTTTTTTTTTCTTAACAATTGAGGTGCAGTTTCAGAAAAATTATAAAAAAATCTAACACGTCATTTTAAAATAACCAAAATATGCATCTTTAAGTGATTCCGTTATGGGATATCCTTTTTTAGATATTATAAATTCACCACACACATAACAAAAACGATCAGGATGTACTTTACACAACCTTTTTGACATTGTAAAAACAAATATTTATTTAACTAAACACTACACAGATCAAAATTTTAAAATAAAATCGAAACCAACTTATGGGTAGTTTGAAAATAAGATGTAATAAGAACTTGATTTATAGACGTGATAGAAATAAAATAAATATATGTTTGCGTTTAGTTGTTACTACTAAATACAACGATATGGAATACATTGAAAGGACATGACTTTTATTTTAATTTGTAAAGTAGTGTAATTAATTATGGTAGAAATAGTTTAGCTAGCTTGTTTAAGTTACAGAAAACCGTGCTGATTTACTTTTTATCTTTACCTAAATACCGACTTAAAATAAAATTTATTGTAATAAATTAAAATTATATTCTCTTCTGTTTAGTCGGTTCCGTTCCATTCGATTTATATATTTATTTAACAACTAGCTTTTACCCGCGGCTTCGCTCGTATTTAAGTCATTAAATAACTATCAGAGATTATTTCAATAGAAATGAATCAATATGATAACTATATTTTCTTGCTTGGCTGCGATTATCAATTTTTTAAAAATACTACCTACATACAATGCAATATAAAAATATATAAAAATTATAGACGGAAATAAAAATAGATACAGAAAAATTCCAAACAGCTGAAACTATAGTCAATTGGAAACTATAGTAAAAAATAGTTTTTTTTTTAAATAAAAAGTATCCTATGTTACTTCTAGTACCTCTAACAATATGTGTACAACGTTTCATGATGATCGGTTAAGTAGTTGTTGCGTGAAAACGTAACAAACAAACTCACATTCACATTTATAATATTAGTAGGAATACACAACAAACAGTTAACAAACCCACACTTAACAATAACAAATATATAGAAGAAAAATTAAGCTAAGTTTGTTAACCTGACAGTTGTGTTCAACATATATTGGAAGAAAAGTTATACATTGAAACGAGTACTAATATATTTAGTAACTGTAATACGGATGCTAGTCTCTTGCTCTAAACCAGCGGTTCTCAAACTTTTTTGGCGAAGGAAAAAGTCTTAATATAATTATAAAAAACTGATTTATATGTATTTATGAATAATCATATTGCAATGTAATATTACGTAATATTTAGATGTAACCTTATAATCTCCCTTTGGTAGGTATTTTTTGCAGTATTTTAGCCCTAGGGTTCAGCGGAACACACTTTGAGAATGGCTGCTCTAAACCTTATCAAATTATTGTTTATTTTCAGCATGTTGTTATAACCTGTAGTGGTATTATACAACAAAGGCATTTTATTTAAGATGTTCATTTAGCACGGCTGTCAGTCTAGGTGGTGCCTTCCTTAATCAAATTATGCAAATTGGAGGCAAAGTAGCATACGTGCCTTCTCGCAGGATCCAAAAAGGGCTGTTTGGAGATACAGTGAAAAATAATTAGTCTTATCCGTATAAATGTGTTGGCACTTTGTTGTTTATGATTATATGAAGTTAATGATACTTTGTGACAATTTAAATTGTTCTTTTATTTTTTATTATTACGTCTTTAAAATATTGGGTTAATAGTAATGGTGAAGCAACATTCACTGATCTTTGCTAACACGAACGATGCACACTCGTCTCGTGAAGCAGGTATTAGGAGTCCGATCACATCTCTACTAATATTATAAGTGTGAATTTGAGTTTGTTTGTCACGTTTTCACGCAATAAATACTTAATCGATCATCATGAAACTCTGTACACATATTTTTGGAGGTACTAGAAGTAACATAGGATACCTTTTTATTTAAAAAAATATATTCTTTACTATAGTTTCCAACTGACTATAGTTTCAGCTGTTTGGAATCATATTGAAATGATCTCTGATACTTATTTAATGACTTAAATGCGAGTGAAGCCGCGGGTAAAAGCTAGTGTTCAATATAAAGAAAAACGTAATATGGATTTTTTAAAGGATGTATTTAAGAGTATGTTATTAAATGAAATAAATTGTTGAAGGAAATGCTGTACAATAATATTTTAACGCTAGTAATTCATTTATTGGAATAACCCCAAAGAGTAACTTTCTTCACCTCCCCTTATCGACTAAAGTTTGTCGTAGCAATTTGCTACATTGCAACATTGTAGGTACATTTATATACAATATATCTATTTTATATTTACAACATAAATATATTTTATTTAGTTTAATTTATTATTACTAAAAATATTTATAATTCCCACACTTTTTGGTGTATACATATCAAAATAACTAATAATCTGAGAGTTTTAGTAAAGTAAGAAAACAATTGAACATGATTGATTATATGATAGGTCATTTTTTATTATAAAAAAGAGATATTTGGTGGGATTCTATATAGCAGCATCTCCATGTTGTTAGGTACTTATAAGTGATAGAGAGATGGTTACTAACCCAGGTTGAAAAATAACTGAGTAAGTGGGTATAAAAAGAGAAGTAAGCTGGATCAATTTGAATGGTGTAGGCCGTTCTTAAGCCGATTAAGCCGGAGATATTCCTGCTGCATACTGCTATCTGAACACGAAGAGGAGTGTGGTCATAGAAAAGATAGTATTTGAAGAAGAAAACCAAAGATTAGAAGACTTCATTAGTAATGATAGAATACATATATCCCTAATAGTAATCTATACTAATATTATAAAGAGGAAAGATTTGTATGTTTGTAGCGAATTGACTCAAAAACTACTGGACCGATTTCAAACCTTCTTTCACCATTTGAATGCTACATTATCACTCATCAATAAGGCTATATAAATTACAGGAAAAAAATAAGATCCTTACTAAAACTACAATAATGTAACCTAAGGTTGCCAAAAATTGCCATAAAAGGCAGGCGTCGTTGAAATATGAAACATCATTAAACTTTATATCTTCATTACTACGCGAACGAAGTCGGGGGCAACAGCTAGTTTAATATAAATGATAATAAGATATTCCCAATAAATTCCGTTCGCATGAGAAAGGAAAACCGAGAATTTACTTATGGTCTTAACTTTTTTAGTCAGCAATCTCAATACACTACTAGATTGATAATAAAATGTTCAATATTAATTCGTGCCAATATTTAATTCTGGATTGCGACAGATTGAACAACAGATGTCTTTAAATTTGATTAAATATCATCAGAATATAAACGCTTTTATATTATGTTTGAGATTGTTCGAATTAGGGAAGTAGTAGCCTTGTATTAGAGTAAAGCTGTAATGAAATGAAATGAAAATAGTTTATTAGCATAGACACTAAAGACGTGTGCTTGCTCATCGTTAGACTCTACAATTTAAATTTCGGAAAGGCGTATGGCGAAAAGGAGACCACAAGAAACTCGGCCATAGTCTGTACATAAAATAATTAACAAAAAAAAACTGAATTTTAATTCAGAAAAAAAAGTAAATAACAAATCATAAATCACATAATTCACAAGAATTAAAATTACATCATTACATCAGCCCACAATAATATAAGAAATTACGCTGGTGTATAATAACTTATCAGATGATTTATATTTATTGATTACATTAACAAAGCATTTTACGCTTTAAATAAAGCTACAAATGATAATTTTCGCTCGTTTTTAAAAAAAAAACTACTGTTCGCATACCTATACAAGAACTCACGATATTCCTGATATCACACTTATATCGTATGTATATCGTATACATATAAACATCTATCATATACATATACATATATATATATCTTTAGTAAAACTGATGTGAAATAATAAAGTAGATTAAAATGGATTTAAAAATATAATTATCACAATGCATTGTGGCAATAGAAAGACAAGAAGAAACAAGAAAGATGACAATGACAGACTAAACGTCAAAATCTCAAATCTTCTTAAATAAGTATTTTCGGCTTGTATAATCGACCGCCACAAGTACTCCCCTCTCGGTGAATTCAGAAGAATATATATCCGGAAAGCGTATTCTGCGGCCATTGATATGTTGTTACTGTCTTGAAAATACTTAACACATGATGTTTTCTTGATGAACAAAAGCATGCTACGTTTTGATTCTGGAAGCAGCATTTTGAGTTGAATGATGTTTTGCATTAACTGACTTGAGAACACGAACATGTTCTCTAAGTTTGAAAGCGAAGGTTTCCATGTCCGTGGCAGAGTCTTCTGGCCAGCTAGTGAAGCGATTCATAATATTTAATAACATGTATAATGATTGGATGGTGGAAGAGGTCCAACAATATCCATAAATACATGAGAAAATTTGCAAGGCACAGGATCTTAACTGCCGATTCCGCTTCATATGTGTTTTGATACTTTTCATTGGCCATGTTGTGAAGAGCTGATTCTGTTAGGCATTGTAGCGGCACTAAGCGCCCTGTAATCACCGTATATTAGATGACGACCGAGGACTCTTAGAATGTCTACATATACCGAGCTCAAAATTTGCCGTTAGCTTCATAACTTCACAAATAAGGTTATTTTCTGGTTGCGTTGTTTGAAAGTCGTTGGGTCACCACTTTTAGAGATATTTATGTGAAATAATAATGTAGATTAAAATGGATTTAAAAATATAATTATCACAATGCATTGTGGCAATAGAAAGACAAGAAGAAACAAGAAAGATGACACTGACAGACTAAACGTCAAAATCTCAAATCTTCTTAAATAAGTATTTTCGGCTTGTATAATCGACCGCCACATATCTATCATAATTATGTTACTGTTGTTATGTTTTTTTATAAATGTTATAACAATATGTGACGATCGATTCAACAAGCTGAAAATACTTATTTAAGAAGATTTGAGATTTTGAAGTTTAGTCTGTCAGTGTCATCTTTCTTGTTTTCTTCTGGTTTTTTGATTGCCACGATGCATTGTGATAATTATATTTTTTAATCAATTTTAATCAGAAATATTATTACACATAAGCTCCACCAAATATCCCTCCCTTCACATTTTTTTTAAAATAAATATTTAAAGGTTTGCTGGTAGAAAATGCTACCTAGCTTTAAGCCCGCCTTGTACTGATGTAATAAGTGTTAAATAAATAAAATAATTTGTGAATACAAATTACATCCAGTACTTAGTATTGTTACATCTTTTGTGTAAACTGAATAAGGCCATATGAAAGTTATGCCTTTAGGCATTAACACTAGAACTACTAACTAGTCAATATGACCGGTTTCAATAATTCTTCACAAGACTTTTATATACAACCCTACTCGTTATTTTTTGTAAACGATTCTATTATTTACAATTCTACAATCAATTTATTGAATTATATTCAATACTTTGCACGAACAAGTCATCCGGTCATATTGACCGGCTCGTAATTCTAGTGTTAAGTTAAGTATTAAAGTTGCTTTTGATTTGTGTAATTGTTTTTGTATTATTAAATATTGTATTTTATTATCGCGCATACATTTCAAAATTAATAAAAACCCGTTTATTGATTAAAACTTCGCATATAAGTCACGCGTGCAACACCGCGTGATCGGAATTTTGTTAGTATTTGTAACTAACCTTTTTCAGGGGACCCTTTCACAAGGGTTATTCAAAGAGTCGCAATTTAAGGACTACCCCACTTTACCTACAAATTGCTTTATATACTTTTCAGTACCGACTATACTATTATCGGCGTCTGCTTACAAATTTACATACATACAAATACGTTGCTACTTTAGTAAATAACTTATCCGATAGAGGGGGTGATTGCTCTATCTTAAACTTTAGGATGCCCTCACATGTCGGACTACTTAATAATACTATCATTACTTTTGATTTTTTACGGCTTACTTGCAACGTTTACGTTTTTTTATTTTAATCTTGTCAATAATAATTACTGTTTATTACGTTTTTTTTAAATAAGTAAATAAATAAAGTTAATATGGGTTATTTATAAACGATGTCTTTTGTTAATAATTAAATTCACCACGTTAAAAGGTAGTTCGTTCCCAGAATGTATTTGAAGCGGGTGACCCTCGATTACAAGGCAAAAAATTATAATAGTTCTTCTTTGTTAAAAATAAACAACTTTAATATTATAATAGGCCTAGAAGCTTAGCTAGAGGCATTTAACATGAAATAATTAACGTTAAAAATTGAAAGACATTTTTCTAAGAATCATTGTTTGGTACCGGTTCGCCCTTTCGGAAGTTCGGCGAAGAGTTTTACAAAATTAAATTTGGTTTAACACTGAAATACGCAGTTCAGGATCAACCGCTATGAAGGAGATTAATTCTGATGGAAGAAACTTCCCCTAACTTATTAATTTGAAGTTTTTTATTTTGTTAATCAATTTCAATTCTAATTATAAATGCTGTCGCCCGTATGGAGTTTCAAGGGTAGTAGTCAAGTACCCTTAAAAATGGTAGTATTTTTTACATCTATCCCTACCAGAAAGGATTTTGAAAAATTCTACCCCTAAAGGGATAAAATAGGGGATGAAAGTTTGTATAAATCTTATTAGATTTTCGACTGATTGAACTGAAATTAAAGATTGGAGTTACTATGATGAAGACGTCCGCTTAAATAGGATGTATTAGTTTGAACCTATCAGTACCTAATGGAACGAATAAATTAAGACGAACAAAATAATTTTTAGTTCTAAATGTTGACAATAGATGGCGTTAGCAGTATTTTAAAACGCGCTATCGTTGTGTTTTCACTGAGTTACATATACCCGATGATGAGTGGCCGCCGTATCTAATAGTACATACTATACCTAAATATTTCTAGCGGATTATATTTGACGATTTTGGCTGTTCTTTTCTTGGCATATTTTGGATTGCATTTGTGCAGTATAATACTATTTGAATTTTTGAGGTTAGGTGTCATTTTTATAGTTAGATGCCACTTTGTTACAGAAGTGTGATAGGCACTGTCTGTTGACTGAAATATGAAACATCTTCATTATTACGCAGCCGTCGCCAAAAAAGTTTGAGAACCGCTGAGTTAAAGTAAGCATACGTAACAGCGTTTTTAAGTACACAGTATGTTTTTATTCATCTCACGCGCGAACTGGTGATCGGAGAGCAGTGATGTATTCGCGATCACGTCCGCAACTTATCAAGTAGCCGCCGTGTTAAATCAACACCGCCACTCTTATAAATTAAAATTTGCTACGTTATATAGGTTTTAGTTTACTTTAGTTAGAGGTACTAGAAGTAACATAGGATACTTTTTATTTAAAAAATAATAATTATATTTTACTATAGTTTCCAACTGACTATAGTTTCAGCTGTTTGATACAATCATATTGATTCATTTCTACTGAAATGATCTCTGATACTTATTTAATGACTTAAATGCGAGCAAAGCCGCGGGTAAAAACTAGTAAATAATATATTGGAGCTCGGTACCTCTACGTATTAATTAAAGATTGTAAAAAATAACTATTTAAAATTGCATGCCTGATATATTTTGTCCAAATTTACGATTCGGGCTCGTATGGGTCTCATCTGCTGGTGGCGGATTAATATGTTACATAGGGTGTCACAGCACGTCAGGGTAGAATTGATCGAGCGTAATATTTTCCACCAAAATAAATCTTCAAACAATAAACATATTTTAAAGTACATTTAAAACGATACGTGCGTTTAGTTAATAATCGTTAAACGTTCAAATGCAAACAATAGAATTTATAATATTTATTTTGTATTACCTAAATTATATAAGGAGCCTTTATTGAAGAAGCGTATTAAACAAACGCTCATAAAAAGGCTTATTATAAGACAGCCATTCTCAAAGTGTGTGCCGCGGAACCCTAGGGCTAAAATACCGCAAAAAATTCCTACCAAAGGGAGACTATAAGGTTACATCTAAATATTCCAACTAAATATTACGTAATATTACATTGCAATATGATTATTCATAAATACATATAAATCAGTTTTTTATAATTATATTAAGGCTTTTTCTTTCGCCAAAAAAGTTTGAGAACCGCTGTTATAAGATAAATGACTATCTTGATGACAACCTGTGTTACTGAGATGATTGTGTGTATGTTGGTGTGCTTATATATTTAGGTATTAGCTTTATTTACATTATTTTTTTTTAAGATGCTCAATTTAAAGCTAAGCAAGAATTGTACCTACTAACATTATATTGTACAGGCTATGATTGGCGAGTTTCTTGTGATTACTTCTCGTCATATGCCTTTCTGAAATCTCGTAGATTCTGGCCATGCAAGAGCGGAATAAAGATTTTTCATTTTGATTTTATAATATCGAATTTCGCAGGTTTTGCAGCCATTCATTGCGATCTGCTTCATTTGCTATTTAAAAAGTTGTCATATATAGTAGTTGCGAAATGAAAAACTACTATTGATTCATAATGTAATGGTTAATACCTCACATACAGCCTGTTTTAATTCATTTCAACATCTACCCGCCCTTATTGAAAACCCCTATATTTCTTATGTATATTTTTTAACGTTAATAGGCATTAACTTGACTGACTAGTGTTTTTTTTAATTATAGAATATATCTAAAATATTATATCTTAGAAAACCTCCTAAATAATTTTGACTTGTTTTATAAGGCGTGATTTTTTTAAACATCTGTATTTAACCAGTGATAGGTGTTGTATCTATACTAATATAATAAAGAGGAAACATTTGATTGTTTGTATGTATTGATTAGGCTCTGAAACTACTGGACATATTTGAAAAATTCTTTTACCAATAGAATCCTACATTACCCCTGATGAACATAGGCTATAGAATATTTACAAAAACGTTAGGGATTCGTATGAAAACTTCAATAATGTAACCCAAAGTGTGAAAAAAATCATTATATTGCGTACGCTGCGGAAATTATTGACAATAGAGCAAATTGATGTACTACAGTTTTATAGAGGACATCAATATCTACAAAAAAGTCAGCGACATCATATGTCTAACTATTACAGTTATGTCTCAATAACTACTTTTTCATGTTAAAATTCATAGTCCTTTATAACTTCATTATTACGCGAACGAAGTCGCTAGCAACAGCTAGTAGTTTTAATTCCCCTGTAACACGACTTAAGCGAAACGATATATAAAGAAATATGTTTTAAATAACTTTCATAAACAAAATGCATGAGTTGTGTACCAAGTGGACTTCTTTTTAGCTTATCCCCAAGGAAAAGTTATCAGTGACTTTGAGCTCCTCAGTCAGGAGCACACACTTGTGAAGAGCTAGTTCTATTTCGACCCCGTAGTATTTGGTCACACTTTTTGTTGTGATTTTAGATTCATAGTATTATTATATGTAATCGTTTACGTCTGATTTTGAAATCATAATATATTTTTACTGGTAATATAAAAGTATTATCGGGAATTTTATAGCCATTGTTATTGCGATAAGTGTTGACGAACATCAAGTGTCATTTTTTAAAGTAAAAATTGTATTGGATTGATTTGATAGCTGATTGATTTTTACATCTGTTATAAATGTATATGTATATAATTAATTCCTTCAGTTGTTTGTGATTATCTTTTGGAAGTCTGACAATGAATTGCGAAGTAACAATTGTGACGTAAATGAAAGTCATTGTGACGAAATCGAACAGTGAAACGTGTGACAAAAATGCATAAAGACTAATTAAAATTATGCCTGTTTCGTGGAAGTTTTTGCGGTTATGGTAGAGTCTGATTTATACGCAATTAACTTTCCTTGTTTTTGGGAACAACAATGGTTGTTTCGTATCTGCTTGTGAAATTACGGCTCAGATATCTCTTTGTAAGATCATGTGTGTATTTGTTACAGTATTAAGCAATCCTTTATAACGCTTGGTAGGAGATAGTTCCTACGGAGTGTGGGTGAGATGATTCTACTAAAGTTGATCTGTCATGTGACAAGCCGGAGAACCTTACGGTAGAGTGCGTCTAACTTCTGCAATATACAAACTACTACAGGCTGTAATCACTTCTACTGTGTCAGCTTGAGGAGACGATATCCACAGTTCAGGTTGACTTGAACAAATTGGTGGTAGTAGGTACCACAAAACGGCAATAACCATCATCAGTCTTCCTACTTTCTCTTGTTATCAGATAAATATCAACGTTCCTTTGTAAATAAAATGTGTTAGTTTTTATTTGTGTGTTGGGAAATTTGGTATTTTCAATTGTTTAAATTATAGTTATTGATACTAAAATTGGAGTCGAATAATTTTCGTATGTAAATTAGATAAATGAAAGTCGTACTTTTTTAATTCGAAAAAGTCGTTCGCTATTCCCATTCTGACAGATGTAAGTTATCGAAGCAATTGAAATTTGTGAAATATTGAAACCACGCAGCGCGATACAGTTTTATTTTACGACGTGTCTAACATTTTACGAAAAATTAAATAAACTTCGCTTTTAGAGATTTTTTTACTTTTATTTACACTGTTTTAATAAAATTACTACTATTAAGTTACACTGGTTTCAAAATCAATTTTAAAAATGTTTATTTATCAATGGCTCTTTAGGCTTTTGCGCATAGTTAAAATTAACGAGATTTCAGAAGGGCATATGACAAGAAACTTGCCAATTATAGCCTTTTTGCGGACTTATAAGAAAATACTTGATGTACCACTTGGACTGAATTTATTTAAAAAATGGTTTCTTATATCCTATGGCTGTCCCAGCCCTCATATGTGGTTGCAACCAGCTGTGCCTATTGTATGACCTGCCCCCCTGGTCACCAGCACGGGGCAGGACGCGAGGCAGCACCACGGTTTAGCGTCGACCAATGGCGACCGAGCATTGGTTATAAATATGGTACAATATAATATTAGTATTAATAGTTAGGTACATTCTGGCACTTTGATTGAGGTTGAGATTTTGGTGA